>QFEC01006126.1:0-10295 GCA_003316585.1 Gomphus bonarii
ACATCATCAAATCATAATTCTTGATTTCACACATAGCCCTTAACAAGACCTCTCTTATATACACCAACATATTGGCTCTGTTTGGCCTTGTTATAATGCTATGTCGATGAAGCAGAAAGTGTAAAACATTGGGATAATTTTTTGAATCACTGTATCTATGAATACATGGAGGTTTATATACATTCAGAACATAGAATCAATATAGAACAGGGTCATTTGAATGTGGGAAGAGAACTATGATGCAGGGGTACTAAATGAGAAAGGGGGTCATGTGGAACTATGGAACATACTAGAAAATGATGCAAGAGATGATGGGGACAGTGACATGGAGGTCCATGTGTTGGAGTGATGATGTGGTGATGATGACAGGATAGAGTGTCATATGTGTGGAGATCATGTGAGGAGCTTAGAGGGAGTGTATGGGTATGGAGTACAACAGAGGGGTGGGTATGACTCAGATGTGATGTAGAGGTGGATAACTAAGGGTGCTAAGATGGAGATTTGTTGGAGGTGATATGGGATCTAACAACCCCCTAAATCCTCCTGCAAAGATGCATCTTGAGCCAACTCCACCTGTTTCGACTCATTGGTGAATTCTAGGGCAGTGGCAATCTTCTGAGTCACCCCTGGCCTTTCACTTCCCCTTCAATACCCCTAAATAACCCCTCTTCAGAGTCTTCTCATCCCTATCATCCCTTGATGTCTCTGAGAGCTCCCACCCCCCATCTCACACCTTTTATAGGATGCATCAGACCTTGTAATCCATGCACTTGGTATAAGAAGTCCCTTTACCCATAGAGGGCCATATGTACTCATTGTACCATGCCTCTGGCAGTGCTTGTATGCTGCCCTTACAAAAAACCTCAGATACTACCACCTTATAAACATCCAGGTAATTCAGGATATAAGTCAGACATGTGGCCTCCAAATGCCTGAGACTCACCTATGCTCTATCTTCCCATGCCTTCCTGGCCTGCATATTGATAAATTTCTGCTAGGCCTTATAAGTGACCAGCACTTTCTCCTACAAGTACCTCTTCTCCACCTCCTTAGCTTTGTGAATGATATCCACATCCTTCAAGTGTTTTCTGCAGCCTTCCACACCACCTCTACCTCCAGGGATCTGAGTCACTTTAGCCTCCACAGCCTTCAATGCCACCTTCACCTCCATAGCTCTCCAAGTCACTTCTGCCTCCTCCTTCTGTTTTTCCTCTGCTATATAAGCAGCCTCTTCCACCTATGCCCAAACCAAAATTTCCTGCATGATTTGGATTTGCTTGAAGATTTGCTACAAGATATTCATTGTGCTAACAGGCATACTTGAACAAAAGAGAAAATTACCATATCCTTATATATGTTTTTTTATCAAGTGCTAACCTTCATTCCCACAGCAATTTCTGCCTTAATTACTACTAGGACCTTGAAACTTAACCCTAATGGGGAGGTACTGTTAGATCCCATATCCCCTCTAATAGATCTCAGACATCATATATTGTAATACCTTTACTAACCCATCTCCAACTCACATTCAAGACACTGAATCTCTACTCAACCCTCCAAAGCATTTCTGTATAAACACACTCATACCAAAGTTTTCACATGATCCCTGCACATATGTCACTCTCCTCTGTTATCATTATCACATCACCTCCAACACATGGATCTCTACATCACTATCTCTGTCATTAATTGCATCACACCCCTGGACCTTCTAGTATGTTCCATTGTTCTATATGATGTGCTCTCCCCTCGTAGTAACCTCATAGTCTATTATATTATCTCTTCTGCATTCAGACTATGTTGTTCTTTTTAAATACAAGGCCTTCACATGTATATAAACCTCCATACTCTTGTAGCTAGTTTGCTAATTCAAATATCAATTTAGTCTCTCTCTCATAATCTCTGAACCTCTCCACATCTCCTCCAAAATTAGGGATAAGATGACCTGAGAGGGTGCAACATATAAGTTGAAGCCAAGTCCTCTCAACTTCATACCCCCATGATTACCTAGGTTCAACTTTAATAGCTCAGACCTCACAAAGAAACCTTCAAACCTCACATCCAACACCTCAGACTTAACACAGCTACCAAGCACTCTAACTAAATGTGGAGAAGGGAAGTCAGAGTAATAAAACTGATGACAATGGAATAAATCCTGCATAATCCGAAAGAGTAAAAGACTGCAGGTAGTGGCAAAAGAGGACAGGGACAGTAAGTGATCTGACTGTGACATAAAGATATTAATCAGTCAAATGTAGTTATTGAATAATATAATATTACTCAAAGTTTCCTAATTGTATTTCTGTACTCAAGCTCCTGAATTATATACCTTCTGACACCTGCCATGAAATTTCACAATATCTTGAGGTTCTGGGTAAACTTGCATGGGACCCAAACAGTTTTCAGGACATAAAGAGCTGAATTGAAAAGGTTTCTTCTTCGAAGTGGAATGTGTGGGAAAAAAGTGTGAAAGTGAGTCACCACAAAAATAATAGGACGAAAAGTGAGAAAGTGTGAGAAAGTGATTTAAAGCGAGCCGGAAAAGTCACTTTGTTACACTGAGTCATTTACAAACTGTCTCGTTTACACTGTCCCATTAATACGCTAAGAGTGCTCTCGCATACATCTCCCATTTACTGTACCCAACGTCTAGCGAGTTCCATGTCCCAGAACATTCGACAAGCCGATGGGTTACTTCGCGATGTTCCAAGAAAGGGTCAGACGGTGTGCGCATGAGTCACCTGGACTATAGTGATACTACTCAGACACGAACATTCGAATGTAGGCTACCCGAAGATGGCGAAACAAACGTGTTGATCACCTCCGCTTTACCTTACTGTAATAACGTCCCACATCTAGGTGAGCACATTCTCAAATGTAATATGCTGCGTGTGATCATGAAAGATCACGCCCACAGGGAATATTATTGGAAGCACCTTGAGTGCGGATGTATTCAGTCGGTGAGGAACATATCTCTTCCATAATTCTAGCTTGTTAAATCAGTGCAATTAGT
The DNA here is from genome assembly GCA_003316585.1 of Gomphus bonarii. Taxonomy (NCBI): domain Eukaryota; kingdom Fungi; phylum Basidiomycota; class Agaricomycetes; order Gomphales; family Gomphaceae; genus Gomphus; species Gomphus bonarii. The sequence goes on from QFEC01006126.1 coordinate 3,014, forward strand.
TATAACAGTAAGTTTGCGTCTTCCAGGCAATGATTATGGTAAAAAATTGCTTTCAGGGACAAGAAATCGTCGAACTCTTTATGTTTGTGGCACGGACGAATATGGTACTGCTAGTGAAACCCAGGCGTTGAAGGAAAATATTACTCCAAAAGCACTGTGCGACAAGTATCACGGCCTTCATCGCGAAACGTACGAGTGGTTTGAAATTGGGTATGTCTTCCCATTCTGAAGGGTCCTCATGATCTCATTTTCGTCTAGCTTCGACATATTTGGACGGACATCGACTCCACACCATACTGAGTGCGTTAGCTCATTAGGTTCACAATCGACTTATCGCCTTTGATTGTTTTAGGATAGCTCAGGATATATACCTTAATCTGAGTAAGAATGGCCTTTTGGAGAAGCAAGTCAAGGATCAGACGTTTTGTGAGGGCTGTCAAAGGTGTGAATCCGCATCACTATGTAAGGTGCCCCCTCTCAAACTTTCTCTAGGTTTTTGGCCGACAGACTGGTTGAAGGAACTTGCCCGAATTGTGGCTACGACGTGAACAATTCTCACAGCTGTTGTTTCTTCCGTATCATTAATCCATATCTCTCTTCAGGACGCGCGAGGTGACCAATGCGATGGATGCTCGCGGACGTTGGACCCTTTAGATCTCATATCACCCCGATGCCAACGGGATAAAACACATGTTGTCACTGCTCGACCATCCTCACACATGTATGTCAAGCTGAACTCCATCCAGCCACGCCTCGAAGAATGGATGCAGAAAAGTTGGAAGGCTGGAAAGTGGAGTCCAAATGCCGTCATTAATAGCGATGGGGATATCATCGATGCTAGGCTTCGGGGCGGTCTCAGACCTAGTCCGGTGACCAGAGATCTTTTGTGGGGGGTTCCGGTACCTGCGACTGGCAATACAAGTGAGGATGAAGAAATGAAGGACAAGGTCTTGTGTAAGCAGTCATGTTCTAATAATTCCACATATAGTGACAATTCATGATATTCACAGATGTTTGGGTAAGCATGCTAATCCGTTACGTTTCATACCTTCGACTGAAGCATCGTAGTTCGATGCTCCAATAGGTTATCCTAGTATCACTGCTAATTACACATCTGAATGGCGACGGTGGTGGTTCAACCCACACAATGTCAACCTGTATCAATTCATGGGGAAAGATAATGCCTACTTTCACACCGTTTTCTTCCCTTCGGTACAGTTAGGCGACGGTAGAGATTGGACGATGTTGCACCATGTTTCTACGACAGGTGCGTATGGCCTCACTTAAGCTGTGTTTGACATGTTAAGGCAATGCCACCAGAATTCCTGAATTATGAAGGAGGAAAGTTTTCGAAATCGCGGAATCGGGGCGTGTTTGGACCAGCGGCAAAAGAAACAGGTGTATCCCCTTCTGTATGGAGGTACTATCTCTTGTCAACACGGCCAGAAACCTCCGATTCCATGTTTTCCTGGAGTGAATTTGTGAGTCTTACACTTGCTTGCTGGAGGGAAAAGTACCGAACGCGATCACTTCAGATTAGCGCCAATAATGGAATTCTTCTGAATAAGTAAGCGCTGTGCTTTGCCTGTGAAAACATGGTCTAACAACTGGGGTGCTCAAGCTTTGGTAATTTCGTCAATCGCGCCCTCAAGTTTGTTTCGTCGAAATACGATGGCCAAATTCCCGATGGTGGTGACGCCCCTGGCCCTTTGTCGTTCGCAGATGATCCGGACACGGCATTCATAACAGAAGTCAACACCCTGTTGACCGCCTATCTGGATGCCATGGATTCTGTCAAGTTGCGCCTAGGTCTGCAAATAGTGATGCAGATATCTGCACGTGGAAACCTCTACCTGCAACAATCTGGTCTCGGAAATGCGCTTTTGGCCGATGATCCCAAGCGATGTGCCCAGGTTGTGAATCGATCGCTAAATCTGATCTACACCCTCTCTGCCGTCGTTTTCCCCTTCATGCCTGCGACGTCCGACGCGATCCTCTTACAATTGAACGCTCCGGCGCGAGCTGTACCAGACATGCTCAGCCACGACATCCTGGCGGGACATCAGATTGGCACGCCTGCGCACTTGTTCAAACGGATTGATGAGAAGGAGGCTGATATTTGGCGACAGAAGTTCGGTGGGGCACAAGCAGAAGATGCAACCGCAGCAGTTGGAGCTGGCAAAGGCGCTGCCGGTGCGTCTAAGAAGAAGGCAACGGCAGCGAAAAAAACTGTGACAAAGATCAATGGCGATGTGGTAAAGAGTGAAGCAGTACTCGGATTAGAGGCGCAGGTCAAAGCACAGGGCGAGCTCGTCCGCGCTTTGAAGGAAAAACAGAAGAAGCAGGAACAACTAGTGGACGGAGAGCTATCGAACGCGCTGGCGGAACTCCTGCGACTAAAGGCTGTGTTAGGGCAAGAACAAGCTGCAAGTTAAAATATAGATCCATATACCGCTTTAGCATGATGCTACATCATCCAAGTCCAAAATATTTATACCTTCGTTGCACCAGAGTACTTCAACATGTACATATCTGTGAGGGACAAATTGCTAGGTCACGCAACCCAACTTGAGAGCTTTCTACTCGAGAATTTGAATCCATAGCTATGTATCTGAGACTGTCATAAGAGAAAGTACCAGGGGTGCACTTTCCATAGACACCTGGACGCGAGAGACCCAACCACGACAAACCACATTCGTCTACGGCTCAGAAGGGGGATTTAATAGGGCGTTTCATACCATGTTCCCACACAAAGGTCGCAAGCTCTTGCACCATACGCGGCGTGCATTCATGTCCTGCGTGTTCTTCTACAACCACTTTCTTCGTCCCACTTCCCACCTCTAAGGCATCTACAAATTTCTTGCTCGCAGACCAAGGCACGAGCCGATCATCTGCACCCGAAAGCACAAGAATGTGCTTGCCGACAAATGGGTTCTGGGAGGGATCATGCGAGTAAGCGTCAACGGAGGATGGATCGTGAGCTTTGACAAGGTCCATAAACGAGGTAGGGAAATGGGGCGGTGCCACGGTTAGTCCAGACGCTTGCGCACGAGGTCCCAAGAGAGATAAGTAGTCAGGACAGCCTATGATGGGCACTCCAATTTTCACCCGTGGTTCTGTGAATAACGTCAGTGCGTGCGTTGAGGGTGTATGAAAAAGAAAAAAAAAATCCTGACCATCTCTCAACACGATCCACGTCGCGTGGCCTCCTAGGCTAATGCCTGACATCATCCACTCATGAACTTCCCTCTCACCCAAGGGAAACAGGTAGGCCGGGAGGAAATCTATCAAGAAAGACACGTCCGAAGCCGTCCCCGCTATTGTTCCCAGCTTGCTCAGTTAAAAATTCACTTGACAATAAATCTTGGCACTTACTCTGTATAGCATACATGTCAACACTGCAAGAACGATTAATTTATATACAGCTCTGAACACAGAGATATATGGCAACGAACGCATGTCGCTCATTGTGGGACCTCCAATCATCATTGGCGGTGCGATTGACAACACGGGTACCGTGGTTTCGATGGTCCTGGGAAACATTAGACATCGAACATGAAACTAAATAGTTCCCCCACAAAAGTTACGACGACGAGGTCCCGGTCGGATGGACCTTGGGTTTGTGCATGTACCAACACGCCATCCACGACGCTTTCTACTTCCTTAGTGGACTCCTGTCTTCCGTGTAGCAGAAATAGGACCGCGAGAGGCCGCCCTTTTTCTGTCAGAGGAACGTATGAGTAGACATTGACATTAATGCCGGCAATGACCAGTGTCTGTTTCAGAGTCGTTGACATGAGAGGCCTCGTAAGGGTAGACAGACTCCCATGTAGATAATTATAACGCACCAGTAATTCCGCAGTTTCCGTATCGTGCGAGAAACGCCATTTGGGAGTGTCATTTGTAAAGCTTCCGAGGAAGCCAGCTTCATACGTGCTATGCAGAGAGCAAAATGTCGAAGTAACTCTCAAGTTTTGGGATTAGCGCACCAGCCAGAACGTTCAATGAAAGTTTCCTTTCCTTCAGACACCACGAGTCGTTCCGTTCTTCGTCATGATGTTGACGGTTTCTTTCTTGTCAATGGCACACCACTTTGTCACCACTTTGCCACTCTTAATTGCGGTAAAGTACCAGTGAGTAAACTATTTGGAACGAATGCGACAAATTACACCAGGAGAGTATCACGCTCGCAGAAAGTGAGCGCAGATTCACCACCTACTAGATCACGAGAAGCAACGGGGCCAATCACCCTCGCCATTATTTCTAGCATATCCCTGAGAACCCACAAATGCATCAAGCGTGCATATCCCGTCCTCCCCGGCTCCACAGATATCCAACGGCACTACCCCGTCATTGATGAGCATCCGCACGCTGTCTCGCCCATTGCAGACCAACCGTTCAGTGACCAGCTTTGAGCCAAAGGGAACTAGTTGCGACACAAGCCAAGACCTGGCAGGATCGGGCTGCGTCGGATCAGGTGCCGTGGGGGGACGCATAATTCCCATTGCAGCATAGATCGCAATCATCTGATTGTCGTGTGAAAAGTCAGCATAAATAGTGTGGTTCAGCGGGAACGTTTCCGGATTGGAATCGAGAGTTGTATTTGTCTGCGTGGCGTCAGAGACCGGTGTACCTGTGAGACGGGCGAGGAGCTCGTTCACATACCCCACACCTTGCACTGGCCCGAGTTCTTGTCCATATCTGACTTGGGGGTATAAGTACGGTGATGCATGACACGAGCAGGAGCCTTACCCTGTGTTGTAGTACTTGTCTAGGTCGCCATAGTACTCAAAGTCCTCAAAATCCGCTTGGTCAAAGACGCTGCACCATGGACTGGGCATTTCTTTAACAAGAGTTTCGAACGCACAAAGCGAGATTAGGCTTGGGATGTCGGCATCGAGAAGACCTGCTCCCGGCGCCCCAGCATTCAGACGTTGCGCGGTAGCAGGGGCGAAGGTGTCCTGCCATTTCTCCGTTTGAACATCAGAATCTCCAGCACGTGGACACATTTTGTCATCTAGCGTGTCCTAAAGCACCATGTCAGGTAAAATATAAAGCAATATGTGAGCATATATTGATACATTGGCTTTTTCATTGAGCAGTAGAGGCGCCGTTGGCACAACGACCATATTGCTCGCGTTCGCAAACCCTGTAAGCAAAAATAGGTAAAGTATAACTGATGGCTGTATAATAGGTACCTGCAGACCAGTGGATCGCCGAGAGGACGACCCGGGGTGAACTCGACGCCCGAACAAATGGCGTGTTGTTCTTCGATACCAGTCCGGCGTAACGCTGGAAGGCCTCTTGTCCCGTATCGTAAGATCTAATATATATCAGCAAGTGTACATTGACAAAGCAAGGTGAATCATTCAACTGTGCTGCACCGAAGGGAACGAGATCATCGTGCCCCAGATCATAGGTGTAGGTGCTCAGAAATCTGAGGCGTGGGTCGTTGAAAGCTGAGGCATTCTTTAATTTCGAGACGGCGGCACTTATCCGGGCGCCGGCATTAGAAGTAGGAAATCGTGCACCGTGTCGTTGCAGCTGGAGGCTCTGCTCAAGTCGCATACCCCCAAGCTGGGATTGTCACTCACAATATTAACCTACGAAGACCAATTCAGAATCAGGTCGACAGATAAAAATGTACCTTACCTGGGTAATTGCACATGCAGCTGGGGGTTCATAAACTTCTACCGGATATGCCGGTGAATACTGCGCCCAGGAACGTACCATTCGCTCTGGTAGGTTAATCTTGGGGGTAGCAAGTCTAGCAGTATTCCTCGGCGAGCGTGTCCAGAATACCAAAAAGATAACGAAAGCCAGAGCAGCATGAAGAGAGCGAGAATGAACCCATTTGCGCAACTGAAGTCGACTGCCAGAGCGGGAGAGATCCTTGACCTGCGCTGAACACTTATGCCCTGCGTCAAGCGGCAAATAATCTGGTGAAGATTTTACCAGCGACAGCATGGTGTCATATCCCATGAAAGATAATCATTATTACCATTGGAACGTGCGCCGTCTTTCTTTGGGTTCAAACTCCGTCGAAAACTTACGTACTCGGGTTTCTGCTAAGAACCGAGCAAGCAATTGTTTAAACCAGGAAATCTAGTCGAGTGACGCTGGAATTCATCTGAACTCCGTTACCTCGACTAGATACCCCGGTCTAAGAATGCTAGATTCTGCAAATTTATCCGATCATTTTCTGAAAATCAACATCCTTGCTTCGATTCTCACTTTTTCTTTGTTTTTTTTTCCCCCCTTTTTTACATCTCTCCTCTACAGTACTTCCATCCTATTTCAACGACAGGCCTGCCTGCGAACCCCCCATCTTGGTGATCCCTAAAGTCAATAAAGTCAGAAAACTGGCGGGGTGGGAGAAAAGCCTCATCGTATGTCAGTCAATGCATGTACAACACCTGGTGATTCCAGCATTGTCTCTCTCTCTCTCACTCTCACATTGGAGTGGGAAGCCTAGAGTCGCAGCAGAAACACCCTCTTTTTCGGATGGGCACACCAGACCGCGCCAATTATGATCTCAGAAGCAACCTAAAGAAAAAAGAGAAAAAAAAAAAAAGCTTCATCCAGTCAAAGATGAGCCCTTTGACCAAATTTCACAGCCACTCTTACAACATTCCATTGACGTATCAATCATATATATTTAGACTCTATGTTGTTGCTACGTAGGAATGACACATAGAGACTAGTTACGAGTCTAGGATATGCTGATTGGCGGTGACAATAGTTGCAATAGAAACTGGAGATCGGCTATATATTCCCATCGCTAAACAAACCCTAAGAGAATCATGCTCTTTACACATTTTACGGTGTGCGATTAGCATGACAGTACCAAAATGTTCACAAACCCCAAAGTGCTTGACCGCTTCCGAGGTGTGTCGGTGCAACGATAGATTAGAAAAAACCGAACGCTGTGGCACGCAACCGGGGTGTTACCCAATGCAGAAATTTTCATAAAAATTTAAGCTATCAAAAATAGCTCCACGAATAACAATAAGTTAATTTATGCATGTATCCCAAACACGTCGGCTTCTATGATTAGCTAGTTTATAAAGTAAAAAGTAACCATGGACTATCAAGATCGGCGGTATAACACATTAACAATGCAGATAGTCCAGGAAATGAAAGTGCCGTACAAGGCACGCATACACGTACATTTACAAGATTGGAAACAACGCAAACAAAAAAAAAAGAAAAAAAAGAAAAGAAAAGAAACGGGTAGTGTTGGGGAGAGAAGCGGAATGGGCCGCAACGGATATTCCAGCAA
>QFEC01006128.1:0-16347 GCA_003316585.1 Gomphus bonarii
AAGGTCACAAAAACAAGATACTCTAATATTTAATGAGCTGATAAGGGGGTTTTCCACCTGGTGTAGTGGTAATCCTCAGTTTATACAAATGTTACTAGCAATAAATACATAGAAAGCCCACCTGGTGTAATGGTAATCCTGAGAGATAAAGCTGAGGGGTAACCATTATACCAGTCACACTTATATACCCTAGCAGAAAGTCATGGAAAGTCATAGAAGGTCATGGAAGGTCATTGAAGGTCATGGAAGGTGATAGAAAGTGACAGAAGATCCCAGAAAGTTATGGAAAGTCATGGAAGGACATAAATGAGAAACAACAACTGACAATGATCTCCAACTGAACCCTGACACTCATAGGTATGATTATCATGTGTATCAAGTAGAATTACTACTAATAAACAAACTACCATCACTTGCAGTAATTACTTGTGTGGTTGTATTCCATGTTTATTAGGTTATGGGCCCCAGACATATCTAAACCACAAAATCAAGTCATACCAGTTTTTTTTAATCAATGGCCTATGATCTACTACTCAACATTTGTCTTCGACATCACTTTCGAGTCAGGACTACATCCTCTTATCATTGCAGACCATGTCTGTCTCATCACTCCATTCCCACACCACTCACTCAACAACAATGGCTGATACCACAGTGCAGATATTGAGAGCATCGAACAAACCTTCTACCAATCATTTTCAGGACTGGAAGGAAAGTTGTATCAACAAGGCACTTCAGTACAATGCCTATGACATCCTTAACAGCCCAGAGACAGAACCCACACTGCCTGCCAAAGCCACATCTGATGACCACAAAAACATCAGAGACTTCAGAAGTCGCAGGAGCAAGATATCAGGATACCTACATGACACCCTTGATGCAGGGGAATGCACTATAATTACTGTTGTAAATAAGAAAGCAATATCTCCCTAAGTACAGAATAGATAAAATACATAGAAATTTCTTTACTTGTACTACAGGCATTGGACTCTTGGTTCACAGCACTTTAGCACTTCAATGGCTAAAGGAGTGGAAATCATGGGATGGAGATAGGAGATGACAAATAAGCTCTAGGAACAGTGGACAAAGTGGGAATACAAGAAAGAAATGGAACACAAAAGGTCCAGAGGAGTTTGGGACAAAGGGAAGGCCAAAACAGGCACATATATGTCACCACCAAGGAACACTGATCAATCTACAGGTCATAAAGTGTACTACTGATATAAGGTAGCATATGACACATAAGAGGATCAAGAAAGGAAGGATCAGAGCAATTTTAAATCTTCTTTTTCTATTTCCAATGACCTAGGTACAACATATGTCACTGCCTAAGTTTGTACAACATAGAAATCCATCACTTCTCACCAGATGTAGTTATATTTCTTTTTTATTTTTGTTAGTAACTCAAGGGATACATTCTCTATAAGTACTACAAGTGTTTGTAAGTAGTACAGTACTGGATAATTGTATATCAATTATTCTCTCCTTGTTTGAACTGGCACTCAATCAGTTTAACTATTGAATTGTTACTCTACTGTTTCACACTTGTCATTTAAGTTCTGGACCACTCCAGATAGGTTTTACTCATATCAGATCAGTTGCTCACAAGTTTTGGAGCACCTCAGACTATAGATCCAATTGTTATTGGAGTTATAGTGTTCTCAGAAATCAGTCCCAAGCTCCTGGTACTGGCACTAAGTGCCAGATTGACCAGAAAGCCTCCAGAAAGCTTTATTGCCAGAACAACAAAGAGATTATATTTAAAGAAAATATAATAATGTCTAGTTGTAGCTTAGGATCACCCTGGACCATCAACTCTCTGCAGATTAACCTCAACATTGGCCACATCAGCAAAGATCAACTTTAATGACTCATCAAAGAGAACCTTGCCCAAGGTATTGTTGTTGATCCCAAGAGTGAGCTACATGATTTATGTGCACTGCATTGCAGGGAAACATCATGATACATTTCCCCATCTCTGTTTGAACTGCTCTGTCAAAGTACAATCTACCAAGCCTCAGTTCACTCAGCTGTATCAACTGAAGTCCCCATGTACTGTATTACAAGTTACAGACTTACAAGTCTTATAACTACATTTGGCTTGGTTCAGTACATGACACTTCGATTATATTCTCTTTTATTTATTTGCTTCACTTTGGTTACCTTTGGTACATGTACAGGAATGTATGCCCACTTTTCATATTTTACTATTCTTACATCCATATCTTAATTTCTTGTTTCCATGCCTTGTGCAATGTTGTTGCATATCTTATGGCAACTCATTCTCTATATAAGTAACTAGTCCTCATATATGTATTCTCCATTCAGATTATCAACTAAGCTAGACATACACTATCAGTCCATAAGTTAGTAGTCCAAATCATTTGGTACTCAGCATCTTGGAACCCTACTGAGCATCACTCTGAAATCTAGTGGCATGGGCAGGGAGATAGGTGCAATGCAAGTATGTTGAAGCTGACACCACGTCTGACCTTGGCTCATTGGTCCAAGCCAAACCACACACATGCTCCAGTGAACTGCTTGGTCAGATACACTCAGATATTCATGGACCTCTACCAAGAACTCCCTATGGATTTTGCTATTGGATGACACTTGTTGATGACAACAGTCATTTCAAACAGGTTTACCTCCTAAAGAATAAGAGTGATGCTTTTGCATGTTTCAAGGAATATGTGGCTGAAGTTGAACTAGAGCTCAGAAGAAAAGTCAAACAACTTTGAGATGACAAGGGTAGCGAATACATTGGTTCTGATTTTAACAAGTACTGCAGGGATAAGGGCATCTCTTGCCAGCACACAACCAAGGCAACACCTTAGCAAAATGGGGTTGTCAAATGCCTCAATTTAACCCTCACTGAAGGCATAGTCACCATGCTAAACCAAGCCAAGCTCCCAGTGGGATTTTGGGGGCAAGCTGTCCTCTACCTCACACACATTCTTAATGTTACACCATCATTGGCCCTATCCAAGATGACATCCTACAAAGTCTGAAAAGGACAGAAGCCTGACCTCACCATGTATTGAACATTTGGATGCCAAGCATACATTCATATTCAAAAAAAGGAGTATAAATTGCTAAGACCTCACTCTAGAAAATGCATACTCCTTGGTTTCAAAGATGGATTCAAGGGCTGGAAGGTATACAACCCTGAAACACACAAAGTATCTGTTGTTTTGGAACCTGGACAAGACCTTGGTGTTAAAGATATAACACTTTAGTCTATCACTTTGTGTGTGAAGCAAGACAAAGAAGAGTTTCAAACTTTGCTATAGCAGCAATGAATGAGACTATCAAAGTCTATAGGTTCAGGACACTTAGGGGTCCAGAGATATTCCAATGAAAGGGAATGCACTTAGAGGAAAGAGGAAGTAAGTGGACTGAATGGATTACCTGTCAATGCACTTTAGTGAGGGGAGAAAGAAGTTACAGTGAAGTAACTCCAGCAGACAATAAGAGTCTCTAATCAGGACTATCAACTGATTAAATACCCTCAGGGATAAAGTGCAATTGAACTGGACAATCAACAGAACAATCTCACCCTGTAGAATCAGTTTACTAAGCAGGACAATCAACTAATTAGGGTGAAACTAAATACTAATACTGGACTATCAACAGCTGACTAAGAGTTAACTAAGTCACAAGGGACAAGTGCTAAGGAGATAAGATGGATTTTATTGCTTCAAAGGGGAGCACGAAGGCCTCCTTTTATACTAATTTACATGCTGATTAGTAAGTTAAAATATCTCCTAACTATTTATAAAACAAGCCAATAGGATCACAGTTCCTGGGAGTGAGTCATGACAGAAAATCACATGCAACTTGTCTCAGATTCAGGGTGTATGCTTGTTACCAAATTAGATCCTTAAAACTATCCTTGTCCAAACAAATGTCAGTGACTCATGCCTCCTTGGTCATAATGAGTCATTTCTAAGGTCACATGACTGGTATGAGTCACTGCTAAAATAGGAGCTTGAATAGTAAGTCAATTACTGAGACATGACATAGCTGTTTCCTTGGTAAATCCTTTATTTAGCAATAAATGGGCCCTTAAGACTGGTTTATAGCATGTGATTCAGGTCAGGGGCTGTTTTGAGACATCTTGGAGTGTTACCCTAATATTTGTATGAGACAGGGAGTGTCTCAGACTAATATTTGTGGGTTTCTAGGGAGAAACCAAGAGTTTGGCTCTGGGCTTGAAATTAGCTAAGGTCCGAGTATCTGGTGGCGGAGTTTGAAAATAAGGCCAAACCTTCGGTGGTGAACAATAGAAGTTGAATTAAGGGTGAATGGAAGTATTAGGGAGTATTGTGAAGCACCAGAAGGGTTGAAAAAGGCCTAAGAGAGAATATTTGAACAAGAAAAGTCCTAGTAATTAGCAAAATAGATGCTAATAAAAGATAAGGTAGTTGTACATTGTATGAGGCTCATGTTTTTGTACTGTGATCTTTTTAATTGTTTTTGTCTTTTAGATACCAGGCTATTTAATATGAAAGTTCATAACCTAAGAGACAGATCCCCAATATCCGTATCTAGGCATGTCATCTTTGACAAATCATCATTCCCTGGCACAACTGCAAACACTGACACTTTTCCTTTACATGCCATCTGGCCAAATGAAGGGGGTGACCTAGCTAACCCTGACATCTCAGGAAGTGATGACCAGGGGTCACCTCCACCAGTACCTGACCCAGATCCTCTAATTATAGTGCCTCAAAATCCAGTGGCTCAACCTCAACTCCCTCTTCCTGCTCTCCAGCTTCAACCAGTACATCACACCCTGGCAGAACCCCTGGTTGTGCAAGGATCTCGCCCAATCTGTAAGTCAAGGGTCCTGGACTATGGTAAGCTAATAGGATTAACTTGGTGCATGACACACCCTGTCACTTGCAGACAACCCAGGGTTGACCAAATTGATGAATGAAATGAGGAAGATTTCTGAGATGACATTGTCAAACAAGATCAAGTAGCAGAAGGTGCACCTACAGGGGGTGATCCACCTCAAATGCCCGATCATGGGGGTGTAAAAAATAATAGTTGACGAGCAATGGCAGATGACACCGACTCTGACAATGTTGTCATAGGTGGCTCTAATAAAGATGAGGAAGCACTTTGTGCCACTCACATGATTGAATCAGTCAACTATGTCTATGGAATGACAGATGAATTCATTCCACTCCTTGATGCTTTTGAGATCACATTCAACCTTTCCACTCAGTGAGCCTTCAGAGCTGCCATGCATGCAGAGGATATACCCAGTGGATGGAAAGAGGCCATGGCAGGACCAGACCATGACAAATAGATGGATGCTGCTCAGACTGAGATTGATGCGCTCCTGGAAAACAGCACTTGGGAGCTAGTCAAAACACCTGAAGGACAGCATCCAATTGGATCCAGATGGGTCTTCCTCATCAAATGCCAAGCAGATGGAACCATTAACCACTACAAGGCTAGACTCATTGCTCAAGGTGATAACCAACATCCTGGAATTGACTATAATCAGATTTTTGCACTGACTGCTTGACTTTGAGCTCTTCACGCACTCCTGGCACAAGCAGCACTTTCTGGAGAGTTTATTGAATCTCTTGATATCTCAAATGCCTACCTCAATGGAGAACTCAAGAAGGAATACAAAGTCTATATGCAACAACCTGAAGGCTTCCAGAAAAACAGTAAACAATGGGTTTGCTGACTCATTAAAGGGATCTACAGACTCAAACCGAGGAACCAAGCAGATGCCTATGGTACCACAAGCTAAGTGAGACACTTGAGAAGATGGGTTTCACCTGTAATTAAGAATTATCTGGGGGTGTGGGGTGGTTTCTAACTAGAAATGATGATCAGGGAATCAAGTGGGATTCTAATCTGGGAATATATGCTATGTGATAACTGTGCAGTTGCCTGGGGATCCTTTCCAGTGAATATGGCCCTTTAGCACCTGTACCAAGAGGTTGGCTCTGGGTTCTGTATGGAATGTAAAATCAATAACTAATTTGCTCTTGACCCTGTGTGCTCAAGACTTTGTGATAAACTTCTAACAATGACTGGTAACTTCTCTGATGAAATTCAAGTCTCGAATGACAAGCCTTTGGTGGGAAATGTGATGTTGATGTAAGCAAAGTGCCAGTTCAGACAAGGAGCAGTTTCTGCTTTATGGGCAAGAAGGACTAGCTTGTTACTGTATCCTAAGCTAGTACTTATACATAGTTGCAATTCTGACATGTTATGAGCAAGAAAAAGAAACTGTCTACTTTGGGATAGACACGTTGATGTCCTGTGCTATACGTATCACTGTGTCATGTATTCTGATCTCCGTTTCTGATTGGTAACTCATGAAAATGCTTGAGGCTTCTCATTGGTGTGTACTCTTGTCTCTTGTTATTCCAATGGTCCTATTGAGTCTGGGTCATGTCCATCGGTTCCAATATGCCAACCAGTGCCTGTGGCCGCATATATGTGCCACTTTCTCTCCTGTCTCACCCCCTAAGTCCTCTGGCCATTCTATGTACCCTTTCTACCTTCTTTATCTCTTATTTCTGCCATGTCCACTGCCTGTACACTCCAGGGTTGACCCTGTGAGTCCTTTCCATTCCTTCTGGCCCTAGCTGCCCAGATGCTTCCTGTTAGGGTAACTCACTTGGGATCTGGTGGCATAATTGCCGGGAGCTAAACCAGCAGGACACCACCCAGCCCTGGCATTCTCCCCAGGCCTGACAAAGGATCCCAGACCCCTTGCCTACCCACAAGTCCACTCAGGCACTGGTAAGGGGGTCCAAAGGTAAGTGTATAATAGAACATGGAAACTAAGTACAGCGGACAGCATACCTGGTAAGGGGGTCCAAAAGAGAATAAGGTGAGGACCCCTTACCTAAGTAGCCAACTATATAGTTAGTGACTGTGACATGAGTAAGTCATGTCACAGTCAGTGAAACATGGGCAGAGGAGGATTAACAACTAAAGAATCCATAGAGGAAAATAGAAAGTAAATGATATGCCAGAAAGAAATAAGTAGACAGGAGGCTGTCCCCTGACACTTCCCTGCCCCAGGACCAAAGTGTCATACCCATATAATATCTAAAAAAACCTGTACCTATGGAAATTGAAGCTATCCAGTCAGTTCATTTTGGGGATCATGGGTATGTATGTCTACTTGAGTTCTGAATGCATATACTAGGTGAGGGAATCTGTGTTCTGTCTAGTTATCTATTTTTATGCTTTTCTGCTACTTGTTGTATATACTATGTAAAATTGGATACTTTATAACATCACCCAGATCAAATCTGACCCAAGCATCTATGTCTGGATCATGGATGACATATGTGTCATGCTCCCTGTTTTCATCGACAATATAACAGTTGTGTCACACAACTGCTACAAGATCAATCTTATCAAAGACAACCTATGGAAGTTCTTCAAGATCAAAGACCTTGGACCAACCTCATATCTCCTTGGCATCAAGATTGACAATGATCAAACAAACTGAGCCCTCAAATTATATCAACAACAATACATCCTCAACATGCTTAGCTGGTTCAAGCTTACTGAGTGCAATCCAGTCTTCACACCAATGGATCCAGGCAACCAACTTAGGAAAGCACTATGCCTGATGACCAATTGTGAAACAGAAGAAATGGGGAAAGTACCTTACATGAATGCCATTGGTGCTCTCATGTACCTCGCTATTGGCACCTGGCCTGACATTGCATACTCTGTTGCCAAACTTGCACAGTTCAACAATCACCCTGGTCAAGGACATTGGCAGGCTGTTAAACACATTCCGGTACCTTAAAGGGACTATGGACCTCAAGCTCACCTACTGTCCCAATAACTCTCCATATTTTCCTCACCCCTTCATCACCTACAGTGACTCTGACATGCTGGATGTATCAACACTCGACACTTCACCAGTGGATATGTAATCAAGATGGGAACAGGAGCAATCAGTTGGTCAAGCAAGAAGCAAGCTGTTTGGGGATGACCCATCTCAAGCCCTGAGCTGAAACAAAGAGAGCTCAGCTGGGAATGCACAAAATAATTTGGCAGGACCTTCCAAACCTTTGGCACCCTCAGGCCCACTAAACAGCTTGGCACTTACCCATGAAGTTTCTGAGCTATGAACTGAGATCTAAGGTGGGAACCTGAGGGCTGAGGAAAGCTAGGAAGAAACCCACTTGACCCAAGACCAAGTCACTTAGGCTAAGGAAAGATACCTTGGTTTGGGTCAAGACCTCTAAGAGCTAAATACCTGAACCTCAGTTCAGGTCCCAGGAGATTGGCTCCTGAGATGCCTGGTATTTATAGAAACAGTGAGCATACCTTAAGGCCCAAGAGAAGGGTAAGGTATGCTGAGGAAGTAGAGCACAGACCATTGGTATATAGATCAAATGACTCACTAGCAAGGGACCCTAAGCTTTTCTCTTAGGATTTCCCCCTTGCTAGGTGAGACCCCCTTTACTGTACATAGGATAATATCCAACTTAGTATTTCCCCCTTGCTGCACTGTGTGATGTTCTGCAAGTGTAACAGGGGTTGTCCTTACACAAGTGACAATTGCCCTCTCATCTACTGAAGCTGAATACATTGCCTCTGTTGCAGCTGGGAAGGAAGTTCTCTGGATGTGAACACTATTGAAGGAACTATATTTTGACATTAACAACCCTTCACCAATAATGATGGAGAATCAATCTGAACTGGCTGTAGTATAAAATCCCAAGCACTATAGTTGGATGAAGCACATTGACATCAGCCACCATTGGATATGCCAAGTAGTCAAGAACAAGGAAGTTGAAGTGCATTATATCCCAACAGGAGAAATAACTGCTGATATCCTCACCAAGGTTCTCCCTTGAAAACTGGTCAAATGACATCATCTGGGACTAGGAATCATGTAAGGAGCACAAACATTACATTGAGGGGGTGTATTAAAATGTAAAATGCATGTTCTATGCATCCTACAGGGATCCTGCTGATGTAATCCTGACTGCAGCTTAGCTAAGTGCCAGCGAGCAATGGAGTTCCCCTTAACAAACTACCATCACTTGCAGATATAATTATCATGTATGTCAAGTAGAATTACTACTAATAAACAAACTACCATCACTCACAGTAATTACTTGTGTGTTTAGATTCCGCATTTATTAAACTCATGTGCAGATGGAATATATGTGAAATGGAGTGGAGGTGCTCTCTTAATGTAAAGCTAGAGGGACTAGCAGGAGAGAGAGATGCATAGTGTTATTTTCCTGGACTGTGATTTCATTATAGATTTATCAGTTTTAAAGAAAGGAATCAAAGACAGCATGCATTTGCATATCGCTGTCAGTGGGAGGTGCATGGTCATTCACCATTGTATGTCACTGATCGTTGACCTCAGACCAGTAGCGCTGGTGAGATATTGTGGGTGATATGCATCGGTGCTCTTGTTTGCATGTGAACATAGTTATACTATGTTAGATATGGTTAAAAACAGGATGAAAGAATGAAAACTCAAAGTGATACCGATGCTGGGTTAGCTTACTAATGATGCAATTATGGTAAGGAACAGGCCAGGGACACTGAGACAATACCAAGTAGGCCATGCGATGTTTGAGAGATTGGGAGATAATTTGGTTAAGTACTTATATAATATATCTCATGCGATAAAGATATCTCAACCACCTAATTTTACATGAGGGAGAGTGTTCGGTGCATGTCTGATGGGTCAATAATATTTAGAAGTTCTGAAAACTGAAAATAATCCCTCACTAAACCAGAATATTAACATGTGGCACACATATTGAAACAATGTAAGATGATGACAACCAATGTGCTTGAGTGAATGAGATCTGTATTACCACCACACCATCCTTTCATTTTTGCTTTCATATTTTTTGACAGTGTAACAACCATGGGCTCTTCTAGACAATACCTCAGACTGAAACTCAGAGACATATTTACATGGATCCACCATCAGAAAGATATTATGCTCTCCTTGTGGTGGTGGCTGGCAGTGTTGGGTTTACATAATTAGCACTGCACATGACATGAAAAATTTCAGACACAGGCGTGTGCCTCCCAAGCTGAGTCTTCTGGAACCATATATGGGAATGTGCTTGAGATCGTGTATTATTAATACTACATTGTAATCCATGTCTTTTCTGATTTGTTTGGCTGGTGGAGTTTGTATATAGTAGTTGCAACTTGAAATCAGCAGATGGTATGCTAGTTACTGTAATGGTAGCATGTTAATAGGAGGCTCATATTATAGAGAAGTAAATATGTAAAGGAAGTACACTTGATTGTAGGCCAACCTCCAGACCAAAGTCTACACTTCCAGATCACAGGGTCCATGCTTGCAAATGAATATATTGTTATGAGAAACAAACAATACACTTTGACTTCTATGGAAATATATATCCAGTCATGGGACTGTAAGTATGAGATATATGGAATTTTCATTTTCAGATCCATGGTCAAATGCTAAGACAATCAAAGTGCAGATGGAGGGTGATGATGCGAAACTGCCTGAGAAGAGCTCAGCTACAAAAACTGCTCTGACAGTTTCTTTAGGGTATGCTGTATTCTCCTCCATTTTTGTTCAATTTAATGGTATTTACCAGCCATTGTCATACATCAAATCTGTTGTTCCCTTCATTTCCCAAAATAGTTGTACTGCTGCCCTTATATCCAAAGTCTACTTGATCTGTTTGAGTATCTGTTTTATAAATGCTGTCCCTCCTTTCATGTATAGATGATGGAGGAAAGAGACCTATCGAATCTCGCGCGTTTCATGAAACCGAACGTTATTCATGTGATTCTCATAGCTCACGTGGTGAGTAAAAAGTCCATTGAGCCACGGCTGCGAAAACAGGCACAGGCACGTTCCATCGGCATGGAATGGACCAAGATATGATATCAAACCTGATCCGGTGCGCCACCCTGGCGGCTAAATGTTTATTTACTATCGGAACAATTGAGATCTAGTTGCTTGCTTATCTAATATAGATATAATTTAATTGTGTTAATTATTGTTCGAGCTGCCATTGATAACACCTCCTTTACCGCCGGGTACGGTCACATGCTAGTGATGGTTGATTGGACATGGGTGACCGTCCACCGGGTGTCAGGTCGATTGCATGCACCCGCGGGACGCAGTTGATAATAGTCGCTCGTGATCGGTGCGCCAATCAGTCATCAATAATAAATTGCCGATCATGTGTGATCGTCCTTGGCGGCAACTCGGATTGGCGTGGGGAAGGATCAAAGGTAAATAAACATTTAGCCGCGAGTGTGGCGGACCGGATCAGGTGTGACGTCATATGCGGATCAGTTGTTATATCATCTCTGGGTCCGTTCCTTCGCCTCGGCACCGTCCTGTGCCTGTTTTTATTCATATATAGAATGCAATTTTTTTACTCACGACCCGAGCTGACTAGCATTCGCGATAATCGCATTTGTCATGCCTCACGCGACTCGATAGGCTTTCTTCCACGACATATATACATGAAAAGAGGGACGCCTGTTGGTCAGGACGGCTCGAAAATTAATTACTAAATTAAATCTATAATAGATTAGCAGAAAGGGTGATCCGGCGCTGAGACGCTGAGGCAGAGGAACGGATCTTGGGTGAGATCGGCGCCGTATGCCAGGACACCCATGGGTAACGAATCAACATGTAGCTAGTACAAGTAGCCTACTCAGCAGTATATAAGAGTAGCTAGGGATTGAGAATATAAAACTTTTACGATTCTAGTACGTACACAAGCTTCTTTACACCACTCCCTGTAAAAACAGATATGAACCAGGTTATTAAAAAATATAAAGGTGAAAGTACAAATACTGTAGAAATTAAAGAACAAATGAATAAAAAATGGCTTGTAAATACCAGAAAGATGAAAAAAGGGTGGAGCACATAGGATACTCTAAACCAAACATCGAGGCAGTCCTTGTAGTTGACACCCTTCTCGGACCGTGTCGCATTGTGTCCGCGTCCGCACCGTGTTGATATTATAAGCTATCTGAAAAGGACAACAAATGTTTGAATCAGGCATTGAATAACCCTGTACGTAATGGCAGAAGAACCACTACCATGATTCAACTTTGTTCGTCTATCGTCATTTACAGACTTATATCTAGATAATCCGATCATCCTAATGACACGCTACCAGTCCAGTATCCATAATATAGCCGCTTGTCGATTCAATGCTTGCAACTGCTACACAAATACCATCCTCTATGCTTACCATAACTAACGCATTCTCAATTCCAAACTTCTCTCTTGACATTCTCTCCTCATATTTTTTTCTTACCATGCCAGACTACACATCCGCCCACTTACACCGCAATCAATCCAGGCCTCCACCCTGTTCACAACACCTAGAATTCCGTCTCCCGTACCACATCCATCACCCTCTTCAACTGCTCGAATATCAGGAACGTCAGGAATGTCGTGAGTTGGAGCCGCGACCATGCGGGAACCCACTTTTTTAACATAAGTATTGCGCCTGTGTTGGCGAAAGAGTTCTTGATGAGGGGAAAGGGCTATTGCGCACATGTTAAGGTCGGAGGTGAAGAAAGTGGTAATAAGACCCAACAGAAGAAGAGAGAGAGAGAGAAAATACAAAAGATATCATACAGGCATTGAAAGGAAAGCAACAACGAAGATCATGCCACACTCACCGTATTTCGAGGCCTACTAGCATTAATTTTCAAACTCTATATAAATAAATAAGTCGGTTACCTTGGTATCACCCCCTGAGCGGATGCGTAAGAGATATTACCCTTAAAACGTCTGTTGGGGAGCAGACGTTCGTTGCTACTGTTCCCTTTCGGAGATAAGAATCAAATTAAGTACCCCAATGCAAACATCCAGAAATAACAGAAGAAAAAACGTGCGGCAGCGAACCGTGCGCTCAATAGCCTATATATTGTCACCGCAAATGTTGTGGCTAAGAAGCATTGACTTGTAGTCGTACCTAGGGATGGAGGAGGGAGCGAGTTGCAATATGCAGTATAATATGTGAGTGAAGACGGTCAAAGATGACAAGAACAACAGGCGAATTATTATGAGTTATGTGATTATAATATTGAAATTTTCGATAGTCAGTACAGGACGCGGTGGGAGTGAAGAATGACGGGCACGCCAGACATAATGGGGATTTATACAGGAATGGGGAAATCGATACGGAATGCTAGGGCGGGGAGCTGGGATCGGGGTGGAATGAGGGGAATCGTTTCTGTGAGGATTGCGAAACAGAAGCTGAGATTCAAAGAGGAGACGTGTACAGCCAGAGTCCAAGCCAAAGGGTGAATGAACACTGCGGACGAAGCATCCCATTTCAGCGATCAGTGAGTACCCATGTGGTGATGTA
This sequence comes from Gomphus bonarii, assembly GCA_003316585.1. Lineage (NCBI taxonomy): Eukaryota > Fungi > Basidiomycota > Agaricomycetes > Gomphales > Gomphaceae > Gomphus > Gomphus bonarii. The sequence goes on from QFEC01006128.1 coordinate 13,368, forward strand.
GAATGTGTGAAGGGCGAGATCAAGTCATAAGTGCAACTGAGAAGAGCAAGGTGCAACGGAATTGAAAATATCAAATCCCCTTCACCCCAAACTCCATATTCCATTATTGGGAATGAATTGCTGCTGCTGCAAGCGATAAAAGAGTACGGATGACTGTCCTCCCCCAGTGCATCCCAGTATCAGCGACGAACCCTGTTTCCTCACCCCGGGAAAGGACACAGGGGTGAGCAGTATATCATCACCCCCTAGGACATCTAGGACATCGCGATCATCGTCATGCGTGATCCCTTGGCCAATCATTTCCGGCAGATTGGTGACTTCACTCAGAGGTTTGGCACAAAGATGTGTTTCAGCGCTAAATTGGAGTGCCCGTAGTAAACTTGTGTATAATGCCAGCCTTTTTCCCTTCCAACCATCTTAATCTTTCAACTCCGTGCTTCAAAATCATGATTGTTCTAAGTTCTACCCTTCGCTTGGGAGATAAGCACCGCATCTAGAATAGATCTCTACAGACCGAGTATGAGCTAAAAGGGGAACGAATGGTGAAAATACAGGTATTCCATGAAATTTGGCTCACTGTTGCGCTGCATATTACACACCTAGTGTTTCAGTATTCAGAGTGAACGACTTCTGAGAGGAATACAAACGAGAGAGGGTGACGGACTCCGAACACCCTGACCCAGGCCATAGCGATGGGCTTGATACACCCGGGACGAAGTGAATCTCAATCGTGATCTCATCAACCAGCACTGCTCAATTAACGATCACGTGACCGTAACAAGAGGCAGGGATCAGTGGTTAAGGTTCAACGGTAAATAAACATTTGACATCAATGTGGCCCTGCCGGATCAAGGTCTATGTTATATCTTAGTCCGATCCGTTCGTTCCTGTGCCTCTGCCTGTTTGTGTCCGCAACTGTGGCTATATATAGAAGGCAATCTACTCACGACGCGAGCTGACTAGCATTCATGAGAATCCCATGGAGGACGTTCGGTGTCATGCGTCGCGGGATTCGATAGGCTTCCAAGACTTCCAGATAGATATACATGAAAGAAGGGAGAACTGTTAGCCAGGGCGGCTTGAAAATTATTAACCGGACAGTTAAATTAGCTCCATATTACATAAACAGTCAACCAGATATGAATTGTTCCAGCGGCGGCGCTGAGACGCTGAGGCACGGATCTTGCGTGAGATCGGCACCGTATGCTAAGACACCGATGAATAACGAAAGAACACATGGTACAAGTAGTGTATTCAGCATATAAGGTGTTTGAAAAATACAGGTATTATACAGTTGAAGAGGGGCTGGATGTGGTGCGGAAAGCGGGATTTGAGGTGTCGTGCATGGGGTGGAGGCCTGGATTGACTGTTGTGTAGGTAGATAGACGTGTAGTCTGGCATGGGTGTGGAGAAAACGACAAGAGAGAAGTTCGGAAATCGGAGTTCGGCGGGTATGGTATGCGTGTAGGAATCTAGCAGGCTTAGCAGACATTGCATGGGACAATTAAAGATGATTGCTCTAACTCCTGGCGGGGGTTATCTGCGACTCGAAGGGTGCATGCATAGATACGTCGGCGTGTAGCACTGGGCAACATGTGGATGTTGTAGAGATGGTGAGGAGAGGGGTGGGTTCTGTTGTAAATTGGCAGTTATTTCAGATTATATGCATATATTCAACACTAAAACACTCATATCTCCACCATTTTCAACCCCATCACCATGATATTTTTCAGCGAAGTTGAAGACTATTCAAAGTATCTATATGAATATTTCCATGATTTTAGGAGCACATTCGCAGATACCACCCGTACGGCCACGTACCTTAACACCGAGACCCGCGCCGCCGTCCGGAATTGGTAGAGGCACAAGTAACTTGGCAGGAGCATTTTCTGATACATATTCTATTTCTATATTCCCCTATGACTACAGTTTTCCCCCCTAACTATTTTCCTATACCAAAAAATCCGCGCAGTTGCGCATATATCCCGCGTACGGCCGCATTAGGCCATCTTCTATTTTCACTCCGTCTTATTTTCAGATTACAAATAATTTCCACTTTCTTTAAATACTTAGAATGTATCCAGAAACAACCATACAATTGCATTAGAATTCCATAGAGGAAAACTCCCCAGGAATTAGCCTTACACTCAAAAATCCCATTCGCGCCGAACCGAAGGTTCAGCGCCGAACTTTCACACTTTCCTAATTAGGACTATCTTGTCGTAAACTCGTCGTACAAGTGATCGGAGACCATAGCTACGTTCTCACACATTTCTACTTCATTTATATATATCTTTCATATTATTCTGAGTTGTGTAAAACTCACAATTCGCTGAACCGGCACTTTGGCACCCAGACCGGTTTCCCAGGACAGCGCCTAAGCGGAGGCAAACCCGGCAGTATATTGATTCAGAGTAGTTTCGAGATATCTCTACATTTTCCCAATCGATAAATACAGTTTAAATTCCCATAAAATCAGTTCCTTCTGAATCTATTTTGTCCCGATATTTTTGGGTTTTTACCATTCATATTACACCCACAAAAGAATATACTTACAGGAAACCTAACTGATAATTTGTCAACCCCCATTTCAACAGGTTCCAGTCTGTTATTTTTTCCTTTATTCTTCTTCTTTCATTTTAAAGTTGGTTTTTTTATGCATCCGAAGTCGACTCCTGGTGGCGTATTTATAGTTCTGCACGTATAAGTGTATTGTCTGTGCATGTGTATAGGTTGCATGTGCTTGTAATTTGTATCAAATGTAGTACTACAATGTAATCCATGTCTTTTCAGATTTGTTTGGCTCATGAGTTTGTATGGAAGTTGCAACTTGACATCAACAGACGGTATTCTGGCTACCGGAATGATGGGGTGTTATTATCATGGTCAAATTATCGAGAAGTGAATCTGTAAAGCACGCACACTTGAATTTAGGCTAACCGCCTAAGCCAAAACTCATACTTCCCGATCACAGGTGCAC
>QFEC01006133.1:0-26849 GCA_003316585.1 Gomphus bonarii
GAGTAATCCACCATTGGAAGGATAAAAACTGGAATGTCTTCTATTAGTGAGCTTATGTATTAGTTGTGGATATTTACTTTGATGTCAATTGGATAGGAATTTTGAATGACATTTCATATTAAGACTTTCATATTATCTCTAAAATTTTAAACTCTCTACATTTTAGCATTTCTACACCAGTCCTATTGAAGATTAAAAGGTGAAAATTCAGGATAAAGAATGCATTTACAGGAAAACTTGATATATTTGAGTATCCTAGCCTTCTCCCTGTTCCCCTAACCAAACAAAATCATGTGACCTGGTTTCTATCTCAAGTTTAAGTTTGTGGTCCACCATTTGGTGGTTGTATATATATCAAAATTATACATGCATATATAATAGAATACATCAACTATTGATATTGCATTGTGATAGCCTTGTTTAATAAAACATTTCCCTGGTATTTTCCCTCTCCAATGTCACTGGCAATCTACCTCTCAATGAGTTCATGTGACATTTACAGTGTGAGCTAGCCATAGGAATGACATTCCCTCTCTTTCTACTGTCTCTGACATCCTCTGGTTTTTGAACTGCAGCTGATACTCCAGAAGTTCTAGATTGCTATAATACAGTCTCCCGGTTCTTGACTTCAGAGAGCCTGCCGCTCTTTGATTTCTTCTTCCTTGTAGCATACTATGAGCACCACATGTGTATCTTATACCCTGTTTTAATCTGTGAGTGATTCTTGACTCTAAAATTATGTATCCATAAGAGATCAACTTCTGGCAGATGCATTGTATTCACATGAAGTGGTACCCAGAAATAGTTCACACACCATGTATAGTCATTACAAAATTGAATTGTCCGACATGGTTAACAACAGGCAGGCAAAAAAATCAATGCTAATGCAAACATCCCTCTCCAAAAAGAAACAATTTCAAGATTTAGACAAAGTTGAGACATTCCCGCCCAAGCCACAATGATTCCAGTCTATATAAAGATCAAGAAGGAGTTGACAATGATCAAGCGATCCACTACCGCTGCAAAATATCTCATATAGAGCGTGGACCAAAAGACAGTGAATTTGGATAAAATAATGAAGATAATAATAAATTAAATTAAAAGGGACAGGTGGAAGAGTAGGAGCAGTAGGATGAATCTGTATCAGTGATAGTTGAAGGAACCTATTTCCATGTGTGAGGGTGCCATGATCTAGTCCGAAACATCCATTCAAAGGAAAATATAATCTGGTCCATTGTTAATCTAGTTGTCAATATAATCGTCTGCGCAGTGGTTGCACTTGTTGGTTCGGGGTATCAAAGACGGTGTAGTACCGTTTGCTAGATTGACACGAGAAATCAGGATTTGGTCGTAAAAATTAAGAGAAATATATTGCTTTATATACAGGACCCCCAGGCCCAAAGTAAAGTCAGAGTCCGCACCTGAATTATGACCAATGTCCTGGACGATGAGATACGGTCCGGCCTGGTTGGCCGCCTGTCCACGAGTAGGTTATAATTGTAACTTGTTATAATATTCATGATCATATGATCATATCAAATTGTAGATAGAAATAAACTGTGAATCGGTAACTGTGTAGTACGGAAACAGGACTCACTCTAGTTCCTTCATTGGAAATGACATCATGTGTACATGCTGATGCTGAGGGGGAGGCTTATTGGTTGGTTGATGAATCGAGAAAATACTGCTTGGTATTTGAGTTGGTCTCTTTGATACAGTCCTTTCGAACCACCCTTGCCAAGTTTAATCTTGAGACTTGCGGATACGGTCGGATAAGTCCCTCCGTTATATGTTTCCCGGACTTCCTCATGTTCTTAAATGTCCTCCTTCTTGTTGATTTGATCCAATTCCCCGAGGGGAACGCGACTTCCAAAGTACTAGTGACGAAAGGACCCTAAGGAACTGACTGCTGAAGCGAGTCATGAAGGTGATATCGGATGGCGAATATATGAGTCGTAATATATGCTGGAGACAGAGAGGTAGCTTGAAATGAATGGGAATGAAGAATGAAGTAGAAGTTCACCCATTCTTCGGGGTTTTAAGCGTCTGGGAGTTAGAGTCTCTGATCAAATTTGTCTACGAAGAGGCTGTGTTCCGGGGATCAAGTAGCAGTTTAGATGGAAATCTCCTGCATTGGATCCTCGCCCATCACCCAACGTTGCCAGGTTTGCCCGTGTATGACATCCATCCATCCAAAATCCTGTTTATATTTCGAAGTTACCGTATAGAACAACAGCTATCTTTGGAATAAGAAGTCATTACACCACACCCATTATATTTTGCCATCGCATCTTTATAGAATCAACCTGAATTGTATCAAAATAAAATTCACCCAAATCCTGCCATCTGTCCCCGATTTTTTAATCAGGGAAGAGATCGGAGAACCCCCTGCATAAAATCTAGACCTAAGACCCTGAAGAGACAGCTATGAGCCAAGGTATTTTGAATAATTTAGGGTCCTGCCGTCGTCTGCGTTGCCTACATGTTTGCCTACAAATTTTTTCATACTCTTCGGTGATTCCGGACTAGAGAAAACGGTAAGACGAGAGAGGGGGTATGGCTACTCACAGAAGAAGATTTAATGGGGATTTGAAATTAGGATTTCGACATCAAAATCCTTCCAAATCCCCGAATCAGCCGCGAATTGTGAAATCCGCGCGTGGATTTGGGATCTGGAGTTTGGCAGAAGTCTTGCGAAGTTTGAAAACTTTACACCCCCCCCGGCCCAGCGCAAAAAATTTGTTTCTCAAAAGTACATCCACAGAACCAAAATATGAAATTCAGTAGAAGTTTTCATTGAGCACCTGTAAGCCAAGCAACTAGTTACCGGCTAGAAAATCTGGTCTGTTGTGTTTGTGAGGATGACAGCTGGCAGAGACATCACCTTTTTTAATATTCTAACACTCGAGTGCAATTGAATAACGGGTACAGTCTTTCGCAGTTTTTGCCGTAGAAGCAGAACCACATCTTTCTCAAACTCCAACTATTCACAATCAAATCGATGGGACATCGTAAGGCCCGTTTTTTACTAAAAAAAAAAAAAAAAGAATCTCACAGGCCAAGTGGAGTGAGCCGTCGGCTAATGTTGGGTGGTGTTGCAGATGGCCCACCTGGCATTCTATTCACTAGCAATGATAGTAGAATATGTCATTGCCAACATTTCGAGGAAACCTGATAAATAATAAGTGTAGTGTGCCACCTTTTGCAATTAATGGGACTGCCAAGTGCCGGAGACGTAAAGACGTATTCACCTCATATCATCTCGTTTCGCGATTAATTCATTTAGGAAACTGTCGACGTATAGTGTACAATGCATGAAAGACGATACACCATGAAAATATCAAACTGTACTCTTGCTAGATTCTTGATCCCCAAAAATAACAACAAACCCATTTCTAATTCGCTAAAGCCCTGTCCGACGTCTTGCCAATCTTGATTTCCACTCCTTGGGAGGTCTTCGCGCAGACGTGGGCACCGCCAACGTTTCCCACGCAACCGAGTCTGGAGGAGGAAGATTCAGCGCAAAATCATCCGTGTCTGCTGGAGGAGGGGACCGAAGAGAACTCGACTGCCGTACATCCGAATTTGGAGACGGAAGATCAGTGGCAAAGTCTTCGCTCGAAGCACTTTGTTGTTGAGGAGACGGCTCGAGGACGGGCTGTTGTATCTCTGAAGGACTAGAGTCACGCTGGCCCACAGGAGTGTACGAAGCGGCAAGCTGCGCATTTGGTGGACCTATGGATATCAAATTGAGGCTCTCTGTCAACCATCTGCTTCAAACAACCATTTTTCAATCACAAAAACGAAGAACAGAGAAGGGTCGCACGCACTCTACGTCCTTTCTGCGCAGCAGAACCCATGCCTTACAGCTTTCCTTGAATTGTGCCAGGATGATGGCAAAGTCATTATAGAACTGAAAACCGAGCTTTGATAAACAGCTCAGACGTTTGACGCGATGTCTCACCTTCATTCCTTCCACCAGATGTCTGCAGATATCACGATACTGATGGTACGCAAGGTCCAGGGATCGCAAGGCATGCTCCCTGTCTTTAACAGACGGATCCTCTCGTCGAGAATCCAGAAACAGGGTATTTCGTTCCTTAATCCCATTGAGTACTTCTTGTTGCCTCCGCTCGTCATCCTCAATTTGCTCTCGAAACTTTTCATACTTCCCCAACTCCTCCTCGATTGCCTGTTCGAATATCTCAGGGCGAACTTCAACCCACATCGCAACCGTTGCAGCTTCGCGCATAAACCGAGGCGCAACGTCATCAGATTCGGCGACCCGATGGACACGTTGTACTAGCTCACTCCTCGCACGAGCAAGGTCATCCAAGGACTCGAGATGTGACCGCAGGACGCGTGCATGACCTTGGGTGAACTTACTACCTCCTCCGCTGACACTTGACACGGTCGAGCTGGGAACAGCCCTCTCGATATCACTCTACCACATAACAATTCTTTCAGTTGTGGAATGTGTCATCTATCATCGGACCTACCTCGTCCCAGCACAGAACCCCAATCCTCTCAGCCCATTCCTCCCAATTGTCGCGAACAACCCGGTCGCTCTCGGCAGCGCGTTCGAGCACTTCTCTGTACCGTCTTGCTTGTTCCGTGAGGTCTTGGTTCGCTTCATGGGAAGCAGGGCGGGTCCATACATCAACGCTATATGCGAAGCGTAACTCTTCATCTTCCGTTGCTTCCTGGTCTAAGATATCGAGAGCCTATTGACACACAATAACCGAATCTTTACCGAGCTGTTAGAGCATGACAATGAGGCAGAATCGCACCTCATCAAGCACCGCCAAATCCCTTCTTGCGAGCCTCTGAACATCTTCGATCAAGGCAGGAATGCGATGCATACCATCTTCCTGTTTTACTTCCTCGGCTTTCCCTAGCAGGCTGGGCGGTAGACCTATGGGTCTGTCCAAGGCATCAAGAGCGGCTGGCAGGTTGAGAGATTGTAATGTTCTGACGGAAGGATCACTAAGACGTTCACAAGGCAGCATCACCTTTAGTAGACTTACGATGCAGAAGCGTTATCTAGCTGTTTGGCACGATCCACAATCTCAAGCTGTACCCAATCTTTCTTTCTCTCCTTATATATGTCTACAGAGTGGAATTAGGCGTAAATCAGGATCTAGGATTGGCAAGCACTTACCAACAGCAACGCGAACACCCCAGCCACACAACTCGCTAAGTATTGCATCACCCTCTTTAACCACTGACTTTGGATCCGTAAGACCTAATGGAACAATGCTTGTTACCACATCTTTCATCTCTTGGATGGGTGGGACTGAAGAAGGTGAAGGAACGACCTGGTGGTAAATGAGGTCATTGTCGCGCTCTGCGCGTTTGTAGGAAACTTCAAGTGTATTATATAAGGACTGCAAACATTAAAGTAGATCGAATCCTCAGCAAGCGTACTATAGCAATTCACAAAATAGACATCCACCTTGATATCGTCCAGCACTGCGCGTGCAACGCCATTCTTACGCGCGGCATCCAAAGTTTTTTTGGCTTCCGCCTTCGCCATGTCCAAGCGCGCCAATTCTTCACCATATCTGCATATGAGGAGGGCAACGTTGTGGAGGATTGGATAGGCAAGTAAGTAGAAACGGACCGATTGGCCTCAAGATCATCCAGGCTTTTCCTATACAAAGCTGCCGCAGAAAAATGATGATGTTTTGTTCGCACATGTGCGATCCACTCCTGAGGAAAGGGGATAAGTCAATTCAGATCCAATAACAACCATCGAGGGCTCACAGAAGTAAAGGCTTTTGGATGATTTTCCATTGCTTCAAGAGTACTGAGATATAACCTAGAAGTTTTCCAAGACAACCGAGCAATAAGATGATTCTTCATGTTGTCTGCGCCCATCCCGAGATTGGGATCAAACTATTGCGAAGCATAAGGAGTACCACGTACCGACCACTGCCCTCTGCCAGAAGCATTCTTGAGCTTGGGATAGCATTAGGAATTGAAGTGCTTTAAGGAACGGCTCGGAAAGGTCGACAGGCAGGGTCGTGTCGGGGGGGAGAGAGGTCTCCAAGGGCACTAAGGCAGTAGAAATGATATGGAACAGCACGCCTGCAGCATTCTACGATGAGTAGCTCTTTGTGAGATAATCCGAATTGCGGGTTTATTCGTAGGGCCGTGAAAATCAGGAAAGGATGACCGACCTGAAAATGTGCCATAGCACGCCTGATTCCATCGCCGTTCAAGCGATCTTCAGATGAAGCAAGCTGGGAATACAAAGCCGCAAGATTGTATAGAATATTTGCTCGTTCATAGGCGAGGTTGGATAAAGTCAAAAGCGATGAGTTCGGGGAAAAGGCGCGAGAGTATGGAATTGGAAGATGAATCTGAAATTCATACATAAATACAGAGACTAAATTTGACAGATATAGGACACACATCAACAGGCAACTTCGTTAACACAAATACCAATTGAGCTTGATACCTGTTTGAGTGAGAATAAGTGAAATCAGATTCGATAAAGCTTGCTTGAGCCACTCACGCGATAACTTTCTCTATAACATCAACGTGTACTGTATTGCTGACAGCGTCTTTCCTCATGCCTTCCCACTTGTTGATGTCCCATTTAAACGCGTCGGGATGTGTTTCTGTATGAGCGGAGTGAATATAATCTCGAAGTGCGGATCTCAGAGGAATTGCAGATGTGGATTTAAAGGGTAATGTGAGCTGATTGGGCATATTGAACGATGGATCTTCGTGAATGGAACACCAACCGAACACGACCTTTGCCTACTGACGCACGTTGATCACGTGATGACCCATCACCAGTTAGAAGTCAGATGAAAGTCCGATGAATCGGCACTCATTGCAAGTTAAACTTTGACAATCTTTGTTGGAAAGGTGCCCTATATATTAGAGCACACGGGGCTTAGGCATGTAAATACGAACCATATAAATGGTAGGGTTCCCATACTTCATAAGATATTCTTTCTACCAGACTCAATTATACCAGGTAGAAGCTAGTCAAGGCGAATGAACATTCATTACCGGTAGACATTCATACTTTTGGTCGCACGAGGACCGCTTCAGACCAGTAGTCTCACAGAATTCAAAGTTCCCCTGCAACCTCACGCATCGAGGCTGGTTGGACGATGACGAGTGGCTAAGATTTGCCATCACAGAAAGTAACATGTGCACCAGTCAATGCCCATCGTAGACCCTAAAATATGTGATTCCGTTCCCACATCTACCAGTTGTACCGATGAGTGGGGATATGGATAAAGTAGTGTAATTGTCGAGGAAGAAGATAAGAAAATCGTTTGATATCCACCGTGCCAGTTGGTTGAAGTGCTATCACATACATCAGAGCAATCATCCGCCGAGAGTAGGATCCGGAGAGTACGCCATCCATGACTTGAGGGGCTTGTAGTGAGGATGGTATGGAATCCGACCCATACTTAATAAAAGGATGTTCAAACAATAAGTACGAGTTGGTACGAAGAGTTGTTCCCAGCAAGAAAGCAGAGTTTCATACTTCGTGACTGGTGTTTGAGGCCATGTTATTATTGCGGACGTGCTAATGCAGAAGCAGACGGGAAACAATAAGTTACGGAGACATTTATTGTAATTCTATTATCCACAAAGCCATCGCGCACGCCTAGTAGAATCAGCTGATTGATGACTGGTATTTTGTTGCCAGTTTGCTTCCCTTGTCTTAATTAACGTGGACCTGACCCTACTTGACCCGAAACAAACAATCAGGATCTTGAGTTTGGTCAATGATGGTCCAAATATATCTGGAACCCTACATGAGGCTGTCGATGTCGACCAGTGAATAGTGGTGATTAATAACAGAAATGCGACATGGCTTAGGGTGACAAAGATTCCCACCGTGGTTTTGAGCTTCCGAGTGCCCCCGTGTACCAAACTTATGGACGTACTAAGACTAGCGGGTTGTTGTGCGTGAGTTACCTTACGTTGAACTTATCACCCAGATCGTGCCGAGTTTAGGGTTCATCTAGACATTGCATCCGACGGTGAGTCGACGAGACAGGTATTTATAGACAGCTCATCTGTTCATTCAGATCAACAGTAATTAATAACAAGAAAACGAGACTCACGAAAATTCAAAAGCACTCACTCACATGGCAAAAAGTCCCCAATCCAAGGCACAGAAGGCACCAGAAAGAAATGAAGCGAATTCAGGCCATGCAAAAACCGTTGGCACACATTGCGCCCGAGGAGCACACATCTATCATCGTTAGTTGCGGGTGAAGATGCTGTGCACGCCTCGCATTAGAACGAACTCAGGTTTGACAGAATGCACCCCTTTGTCTTTTCGGGGAAACTGTCGGATCAGATTTTCCAATAAAAACTAAACTCTAAATTAGAAACAGCTTCGACTTCTCGAACGCGACCCTGAGGTAGTCTGTGAAAAAGGAGAGAAATTTGAAGGAATACATGGCCCAAGCGCTCAAGAACCCAAGAGGGCTGGCGGTGTTTCAAATGACTTGTTTAACTGCTACTGCCTTGCACAGTTCTTTCGCTAGTCCTCAATCAGGGCTTATCGCAGGAACACTTTAGGCAAGAACTATGACCCACCTGTTGTGCATGGGCTATGCATGTTTATGTCGGGAATTGCCTGCCAGTAATTGGCAGAACCATTTTCGATGGCTTCTGAATAACTGTTGATTCGTCTGCAAAGGACTACTTGGACCATTGTCTCATTGGTACAATGTTATTCACGTCAGCCCTCGTTACACGACCTTGTTATTAGTTAGTCGTGGTTCAGCCAGACACTGCCCGGTGTCTGTGTAAGACCGTGCCGAACTAATATTGGTCTCACGAACACTCAGTTTTACCCAACAGCGTACATACGCGCGCCGATCTCTACTCCCAGCTAGCGCTTATGTGAGCCTTGTTTTTTTTTCCGCGCATACCTCATATGGCATATCTCAGAGCTCTCCAACCACGATCCGCGGGCTTCGGCCCTGTTAACTTCTATTTTCAATTTGACACTTCGGTATTATCGGACGCTCCAGCAACTTTCGGTTCACTGCAACCAGCGCTATGAGTCGGCTTGTTTCATACGTCCCTGGTAGCTTGTGTTTCAACCTATCGCTCCCTTTTATCTTCTCTTATGTCGATACGGTACCTAAGCAACACTCCTGCCAGAAAACAACACCAGGTAGCTCGCGAAACATGGAAGCCAAACATGCGTACCCAGGGCGGCATTTTACAACACTTGGCGGTTCAACAGCTGCGCGTCAGGTCGAGTTCCAATTCATCTTATTCCCCTTGAGATGTGTACAACATGATGTGCCATGTCGGGCGCTCTCTGGCTCATGCCTTGCGGATCTTTCGATCTTTTTGTCCTTATTTGATCTAAGCTTTTATCTTTGTATAGCACTACCAATTTACTACGCGGTTCAACGCATTGCCACCTGACAGAGCAAATTACGGATAGCTATGCTTAAAAATGAAACTTTATAAATTTCCATTTGATATTTTATAACCCGAATCCTATTCAAGTCTTTTTCCGGGTGGTTCAAAATGAGGCACTTGCTCGGGCTTATAAGACGGTTCATGATGAAAGCAGCAACCGCTATCACCTGTCCCTCCGACTCTTCACTTAAAGGTATGCACCCGCCTCTTGTCTTGTCCAAAATTTGTTGACTTCATTTCTCCTCCTTAGCAACCTTCTATCTTACTCAACTTCACAAGCATCAGAACAAAGACATGGATGATGGCAGGGGTAGACAAGGTGCTCGCTTGGAAAGAATTGCTCAGTCTCTTGCGATCGCTATCGCCTCTATTTCAGCCGGCCTCGCTCTCTACAGGGAGTATCAGACGTTGAGAAGGGAGTCGAGCGAATTTGAGGCGTTGCAAGTCAAACTCAAAAACGTCGAATCTCAACTTGTGAAGGCACAGCAGACACAACATCTTGATGCGGTGGCGCGGGAGCAACTCACACAACAGCTCGTGGAGTTCGTGCTCTACTTGGTATCGACCATATACTGCTCATATTTGCCTCGCAGCATTCGGCGAAGGGTCAGAGCTCAGCTCGGGAAAGCGGAGACTGCGAACAGTATGGATTCGACTTTGAGAAAAGCGCAGAATGCCTTGGAATGTTGCGGAGGCCCGTTCTCGGCGGTCCGTGTCTGTTGGATTTCCCCGTCGATAATTTTAATCACCTGCGTCTAGCCTTATCCTGACGTCGGCATAAGCTCTTCCGACCATCCGCCCGATGATTTTCTTCCTCCATATCCATCAAGCAGTAGTCGTTATCCTCGGTACATGGAGAGGCACCCTTACCCGCTTCATACAGACAGAGGTTACTCCCCTTCCGAGGATGGTGGCCGCTACTCGCCGACAGACCACTTTCCTCGTGAATCCCGCTATCTTCCGAACGTCGCGGGCCCGCTACCGTCCGGACATCAGTACGGTGAGGTACATGTTCATAAGTTCGGACTTCCCCTCTCATGTCTTAATTACCAGGCAGTAGTGGGTACTCACGCGGGAATCAATACGGGACACGAACCTACGGGACTAGTAAGTAATTTGGTGAGCTAGATTCATGTAATCGTTACCAACGTTCTCGTGTAGGCCGTAACCACAATCCATTTTAACACCGCAGTCCAGAATCCGCTACTCACCATCTCTTGACCCGATAAATCTGCCTTTTATATTTGCTAAGGCTCGATTCCACATGTCCACTGCCTGTATTCCATATATATTTGTCGCCGCCACGTGTTGTGGACTGCACATGAGCGCCGTGTCTGTCTTATGGTGGCAGTGTTGGTACAAATATTTACTTGGCACTTCCAGTTATTTTCTACTTGCCGTCGTCCCTGCATTGCATATCACAAAAATCACGAAAATATACGTCCTCACCGGAGGCCGCGATACATTTATTACAGCATCTTAACCGCACCGTCGGCCGGACCCATGCTTCATCCAGTATGAGAAGTGATATAGAGGGTGCTGGACTGTTTCAGTGTGGGTGGAGCATGTGGGTGGAGCATCTTGACATCGTGGAACACGCCGTGCGCTGAGGGAGCAGTGGCCGGCCTGCGGTGTTGTGAACACGTTGAGTATGAAGAATCCATCTGAAGCAAGAAAACAGCCTTTACATGATTCATGCGTTCCAGAGCACAGCACCAAGGGACTCTCCGCACACGTAAACTTGTGGGCACGTCTCGGTGGACGCCGAATACTCCCACACTCTTTGCAATTTGACCTCACCTCCCACACACCTACTTCTGGACGAGGATCCTATTCAAAGTTCTAGGCAAGAATGGTTCCCTTCCGTCCTTCCGTCCTTTCGTCCTCGCGTTGTGATACAGCCGCAAGTGAGCCAATGCGAGTGTGCCTATATAACAGAGAAATGAAGACCCTGGGATTCATTAGGAAGCCTATCCGTGGGTCTTGTTCATCACGCCCGTTTCACAAGACAGCGAAGAATCCTTGACCTGACTCAAATCGGCTTGTTTAACCTCTTTGCAATTTTGCGTTGAAGACAAGCGATTATTGCAACACTTGCCAGATCCATGAGAAACTGACCCTGAAGCGCTTGCAAGATCATCCAAGCTTCGAGATTCAAACCTTGTTCAGCTGATCTTATCTGCCAGACTCGCGCCCAATTTTATAAGAAGCTGCATCGTCAAGTTGCTGAGCGGTACATTTGGTTCATACCAAAAACCATCCGTCCTTCCTTGTCCCTTGTCCCTTGTCCCTTGTTCTGAGAGACTGTTGTTATGCCTTCTTATGGCCCATCTCCACATTCCAGTCCATACACTCGTCCGCCGCAAGGATACTATGATCAGTCCCCGAACCGTCGTCCTGAGAGAGAATTTGATTCCGAGTTTGAGACTCGAAGGTGCGCACCCATCGGATACATGAGAGTACGCCACTCGTGAAATGCCTGTCTCCTATTCACCCTGATTTGATCTGTCGTTCCCTCAGCAAGGGGAACAGGTCGAAGTACGTATTCGCGGGAATGTATGGATTGTAGGCCTCCTAGTGTCCAGTCTCCATCTGATATCTTCAGTGAGTGCCTCGCGTCTGGATATATGACTCGATACCATGCTCGTGACGCTACAGTACCTCGGTAAAGGATATGATGTTGAGTATAAAGACCAACGCGGCCAGCATCGGACGCAGTTTCGCGAGCAGGACGTTCGTCCGCTCTCTCAGTGAAAGTTGTATAACTTCGACGGTCATGTATCCGTCCAATGTACTATCGACTTATGCATCCTTCACCACCGTTCACACTCGGAACATCTTTGTATTATACCTACACATGTAATTTACGATCCAATTTCATTTCATTTCATTTCAGAGATCAAGTGCAGCTATTCATGCGTGCAAGAAGGAAAACATTTGATGGTAAAATCTTTCCTCAATCTTGATTGTCGGAGTCTTTGAATGGTCACGACGAAGAGTGCAAGTGGGCACATATTAGGAGAAATGCTTACTGGAAGATGGGACAATAGAACAGTGGGTCATTCGATAGTGGGTCATTCGACAGTGGGAGCAGTTAGACAGATAACAATCATATATCGGAGTACCGCTACGACCCATGGGAATGAGTGAAACTTATGAAACGCATGCGGTACATGCAAGACTCGATTAATGAAAGCCTCAAGTGTGCAGCTTCGAGCAGCAGAAAAGCTGGTGTCTGGCTTCTTCACCAATATGAGTACAAAAGACGCAATGCCACAAGGACTGCAAGCAGCAGAAGTGGAAAAAGACGTGGACAAGGACATAAAATAAATACTACTTACGCCAGTGGAAGGACCACATAGATCGGGATTCATGTGCCTGCGGGGTAGCGTGTGCTCGGAAGGAACGCCACTAGTCTATCTTGTCAGGCGCCCTTCCGAGGTTACGTAGAACGGTGGTAAGCCAATTATATTGAAGATGTTGTCTCGGAGCGTCGTTGTCGTGTGAGGGCCAAGTCGACGCTTATGGTTAGGGAAGTTCAGAATTCGTACTGTATATGAATTATGAAATATTTACGAATCAGAGGATAGTCCTTGCTGTCATTTTCGTCATGCTGTGAAATATGATGTAGCATGTGTGCACTGGGCGTTCTTTGACCCGTGATCAATTGTCTTATAGGATGGTGTAGCACGAGGCAAGTCTCGGGGCTCACCGAAGGCCTATACATCCAACCCTAGTGCCAAAGAAGCCGACTATTTGATTTTGTTGAAAAAGAGATAGTATCTTCCGGGGATCAGAACATGATAAGCAGGACTAGGTTTATAGGCGGATAGGCGTGGATCACTGATTAGGACTTTCTCTGAACCGTATCTTTAGACCGTTGGGTAAGATTCAACGAGACTCCAGAATCGACAGATATCATTGTTTACTTCCAAGTAGTGACGCAAGCAAAAGGCGACCGATATGCGACCCAGGGTAGCGAGACAGCACGGAGACCAACAGCAGGATAAGGGACAGTCACAGTCCGGTAGTGATCTGAATATGAGTCAAGTAGCCTATCAGTCAGGGAATGTTGTCTGAATGACAAGCTTAAGCTACATGAACAGTGCCTTAGAGCTAGTTATATCCAACCCTGAAACCATTGTGATCTCACAAGACAGGAGTACCACGATTCTTGTTGACCGATCCTGAAAGATATGGCGCTGAGCAGTGAAAACAGAGTGCTTTGTCGATTGATTCCTGGAACTCGGATAGGAAGGCCAACCGCAGTGCAACCGAGAGTCGCCCAAGCAAGAGAAATCCGCTTGTGTCTCGAAGGAGAAGTCCCATAGCTCTGGGTGAAGATGAATCAGCGTATGTGAGTGGGCGGATATGTTATACCGGTGGTAGGTTGTTCGAAGTCAGTCGAGGAGATAGATCTAAAACCCAGATTTCATCATATTTGAAGCAGTCGAGGCCCTTGTTATGGGGGTCACTCGCGATGTGGCTTTGTAGATAGTTCAAAGAAACCTCAGGTGAAGACCGGGTTCAAACACCAGAAAACATATTGTTAACACACCTTGTTGTAGAACAGGACCATGAGCGTTGCTATAAAGTCCACGGTCAAGATGGCCTGAATTCGTCCCGAATGCGTCCGATGTGCCTCCATACATTGTCTTCAAAGCACGAATATCATAGTCAGCTCAACACATGTCAAGACGGCAGGTGCCGAAGCACGATTGCCGCCAACTCCGCAACGCTACGACCTCGACTTCGACCTCGACTTCGACCTCGACCGCCTTTCCTATCCACCCATATATCCTTGTCGTGCCTAAAGAACAGTGCGATCAGTGGTGTTAAATAACTTGACAGAATCCTCGGAGTCGTCGTTGAAGATGTCCTATAATGAGCCCGGGTCGCCTGGGAGCCTCAGGCGGCTCACGAACAGGAATACGAACAGGCATAGTGTCACAGCCTTGTTTAGCATGGCTGCAGAGCAGGACGTTGAAGTAGGCGACGACTTGGCTAGAGGTAAGTTGTCCGGATGTAATTTTGAAATGCTCCCTAAATCACCCATTCCCAGCACAAAAACGCTTGCGGGACCTCAAGAGCAAAATATCGGCTCAGTCCAAGAAGAACTTCGTCTTGGATCGTGACGTGCGGTACTTGGACTCCCGAATCGCTCTGCTCATCCAAAACCGTATGGCTCTCGATGAGGTGTGTGCGCATCTTAGTATTGCTTGGGCGTGTCCGATTTTTGGCGCGATTTTAGCAACACCAAGTGGAACAACATCTTGAAGATGTTGAACCAACGGAAGGCAATTATCCTGATGATCGCAAGATAGGGGTACATGACCGCTTGCCTTGCAAGAATACCGTTACTTATTGCTTTTGTCTAGCAATATGCCAACTTATTCTTCCTACTTCAGTCTGAACCTCGACATATTGCCTCCTTATGTCGCCTGGTCTCACTATCGGAAATTGATACCTTACTCCAGACTGTCATGTTTACGCTATACGGTAACCAGTACGAAAGCCGCGAGGAACATTTATTACTCACCATGTTTCAAGTACGCTGTTGTTGTCCTATATCTTTCTACGGCTCTCTTATGAAATTTATTTCAGTCTGTCCTATCCGCACAATTCGAGACTGCAACAGAGTTCGGATCCCTTTTACGTGCAAATACCCCCGTTTCCCGAATGATGACCACTTATACTCGACGCGGACCAGGCCAGAGTTACTTGAAGAGTGTTCTGGCCGAGCGAATCAATTCACTTATCGAACACAAGGATCTTAACCTTGAAATTAACCCTCTTAAGGTTCGCAACTGCCAAGTTTGTTGTCACGCCACTTATCGGTCATAGGTTTATGAGCAAATGATAAACCAAATAGAGGAAGAGACTGGTGCCTTACCACCGAATCTACCAAGAGGTGTTCCCCCTGAGGAAGCTGCGGCAAACACGGACGTCCAAGCTATCATTGCCCCACGTCTAACGATGCTCATGGAAATCGCAAACAGCTTCTTGGCCACAATAATTGACAATATGGAGATTGTGCCATATGGAATCAGATGGATTTGCAAGCAGATCAGAAGTTTAACCAGGGTTGGTTCATTCAGTTCCCAGGGTAGCCAAAAGCTAACATCACTATAGCGAAAATACCCGGAAGCTACCGATTATGCGATATGCTCTCTTATTGGTGGCTTTTTCTTCTTGCGGTTTATTAACCCAGCTATCGTTACCCCTCAAGCCTATATGCTAGTTCAAGATGCACCTGCGAAACATCCACGGCGAACTTTGACATTGGTATTCCTTCAGTTGTTAATGGAAATTTGCTTTTTAACATCGTTCTGGTACAGATTGCTAAGATGTTACAGAATCTCGCAAATAAGCCATCATATGCCAAAGAACTCTACATGATAACCCTTAATCCGTTCGTGGAAAACAATAAGGCACGAATCAACCAGTTCTTGAACAACTTATGTGAGATCGGTGATTTCTTTGAAACACTCGAGGCATGTATCTCACCAGCATTACGAGTCTTTACTGACGTTTTCTTTGTAGATGGACCAATACATGGCTCTTTCGAAGAAGGACTTGCAAATAAGCATTACATTAAACGAGTTGTACAACACACATTCTCTGCTTTTGCAGCACATTGAAGTCCTCGTACGTTTGTTTCAGCAACAACCTTCCTATAGTCTCATTCAATCCCACAGTCACCGAACGATAAACATCACCTTCGTATCTTGATGGATGAACTGGGTTCAGCACCTCCTCAAGTTCCGCGCAAAGAAAACCGCACAATTGAGTTACCCTTGTACAGCCGTTGGGAGACACCGATACAGGACATATCATCCGCCTTGATGGACAGCGTAACTCAAAACGATCTTCTGTATATGGAAACCAAGTCTATTTTTGTGCAAATCATGCGTTCTATCCCTAACATTGCCGACACACGGCCGATCATGCTACCCATGATTGCAGAGCGCGCAGCAACAACAAAGGACGCAACACTAGTGCGTAAAGGGATAAAGGTGCAAGAGATGCTCCGAGTATTGGAAGAGCAGGGAGTTGTCGACCATTCGGACCATTACAAACTCATGCAGGATGAAGTTGCGGCGGAGCTTGCGCATCTAGGGAGCTTGCGGGAGAAGGTGCAGCAAGAAAGCAAGAGTCTCGAGGCGGTCTACAAGACCATTGGTGATCATAACAATTATTTGAAGGGCCAGTTAGAGCAATACAAGGCATACCTGCAGAATGTACGATTGACAGCGAGCAAGGACAAGGGGACCTCGACGGGTGTTGGAGTGGTCACGGTTGGGGGGAAGGAAAAGAAACCGACAAAAAGCGCAGTGCTCGGCCCTTACCGATTCACCCATGCGCAATTGGAGAAGGAAGGTATTATTGTTGAGAGCAATGTTCCTGAGAATAGGTGTGTAACGCGCACAGTGCATCCGGACCTAGCTAATCGTGAGCATAGGAGGCCTAACATTTATTTCAATATCACCTCTCCCACACCAGGGACGTTTATCATTGCATTACATTACAAGGGACGAGAAAAGGCGATTCTCGAGATGGATCTGAAAATTGACGATCTATTAGAGAAGGTGTGTATTTTGAATCTTCGGCTCTATCATATGCTTAGCCTCATCTCGCACAGCAAAAAGACAATAAACATCTCCTAGACCTCGAATACGTGCAGCTCAACGTGCCCAAGGTACTTGGCTTACTCAACAAGGTCTTTGCAAAGCGCAAGACATGAGATGCTATTTATCGCTATTCCGGGCGAATTTTGTTCTATAAATCCCCTTTTTGACTCCTGGGACCCACGGACGGACGTCCGAGGCCTCCAGTGTACGGTTTGCCTGTTTGTGATAGATTCCTTTATTATCCGCCCCTCTCCTTTCAGACCTCTCCCAGTTTGGTGTACGATTCTGTGTCGACCGACTTATTCGACATGTTGTGTTTTATTACGTGGAGGATACCCACTGGTCTGTGACCCATGTACTTCGACTTCTTCCTTACTTATATGTGATCGCGTTGGGACTCTTGTACTTGTGAACAACTAGCTAGTAATTAGACGCTCGCCATAGTCGCTCGCCATAGTCGCGCGCTCAGATGTCACACGGTAGCCGCAGCCGCAGCCGAACGGTTACATTGTGTTAGCAGATTGGTGAGTATTGTGTGTGCGCTTCTCGACCATGGTGGTCGCACTGAGCCTGCTACTGTTGCTCGTTTTCAATGAGCTGACAGGGGCTGCGGAGCCTCCAGTAGTGCGACGGCCACCAATACTTTCAACAAGTCCAAGGGGTGGATTTCAAAAGTCAGGTATACCCCTGGCAGAGGATGTGCACAAAATAGACCTATTGCCCCGGGACGTATCCTTGTGCTCCCCCACAAACGTGGCTAGGAGGGGTCTTACAGACATTGAGAACATCGCCTATACTGAAGCGTAAGTATGTACGCTTCATTCAAGCGTGTTATTTATGAGAGTCCAAGTTCGTACAATGTCCTCGTACATGTAGGCGAGGTTGCTTTCGAGGTTGCATTGGATACAGGGTGAGTTGTGATCTAGCCAGAATCTGTCGGCGTGCCTAATGTTTTGAGTCAGGTCTTCGGATTTTTGGCTAGTCTCCGACGGCTGTAAAACTAGCCAGTGTCAAGACACACCCGCGTATCCCCTCAGTAGCTATGCTAGCCCAACGTTTGTCACCGTGAATGACAACCAGACTGTATTTAATGTCTCATTCGCTGATTCAACGAGTAAGTAGTCGTCTTGTCGTGCTTGGTGCAAGCTCAATTATATGCTGTAGGTGCGTCCGGCTTCGTGGCTCGAGAAACCGTGCGAATAGGTTCTTTGGCAACTGTGGGGCAAGCATTCGGTGAGAGGACCTCAGAGAGCAAATGTTATGTTTATTGATTTTTTTTTGTTCCTCGCAGCTCTTGTTAACTCATCTAATGTCACGCTAGGAAAGAGTGTTAGCGGTTTGTTCGGGCTAGGTTTTCCTCGGCTTTCGCAGATTGCGACGTCGACGCGTAGCGGTAAGCAATCTTTGAAAATATTGTTATCATTTACCTTTACCCACGTTTCACGTCAACTCGCAGCTCCCCCATTCCTTAATGCTTTAGCTGAACTGGGTGATTTAGCTTACCCAATCTTTGGGCTGAGTTTGACTAGGAACTCAAGTGGTACCTTGAGCATGGGTGTGTCTAATTTAATCATTCAGCATTCTCTCGTCCGACCGTAAATCAGGTGCCATTGACAACTCAATCGTCTCCAACGCGTCGCTGATCTCATGGCACGAGGTCTCCCCTTTTCCATCTCTTCCAAACCAGAATGCGACGGCAACTTCTTTATACTTACATTGGGCGTTACCCCTGAATAACATCACCGTGCGTTATATATCGTGTGCGAAGCTAATTGTGTTCACTGATTTTGTATTAGGCCAATGGCACCGCCATTCCTTTACATCCAACATATCCTTCAATCACCGGTCCCTCACCATTGGCCCTCTTTGACATGTGTGTCACTCTTGGGATTTCCTTGAGACAGTTTCTGACTTACAATAGTGGAAATAACGGTATCTATGGCCCGTTCCAAGATGTGAGCCACTGTTTCTATATCAAAAGTTGAGAACCTCATGTTTTGTCACAGGTGGCTGCCATTTTCTTTGCACTAGGCACCATCCGACAAGTCTCAGGTATTTCTTGGTTTCTAACCGCGATCTACCCAGCCTGGCTCACTTTGCGTGCTTTAGGGGGAGCTTGGGCTCTTCCCTGTAGTATCCAGTCTACCATGACATTTTCGTTTGCGTATGTGATCTTGCTGTGGTATCTAAACCCGTTGGTTTATGTTATCATACTAGTGGGACCAATGTCACCCTGCAGCCTAGTGACTATCTTATTGGACCTACGGAAGGCGACCCCACCTTATGCCTCTCATGGCCCATGGCCCTGCCGCCAAGTTCTGAGGGACTAGATTGGCAACTTGGTACAACCCTCTCTATTCAACCTGCGCACGTTCTCATCACCCCTTGACATGTCCTAGGCACACCCTTCTTAAGAACTGTCTACAGCGTCTATAGGTATGCATGCATCCCAACCACAATCGCGACTCCTAATCTCACCACGTACCTCCTAGCTACGGCATTTCCGACCACGAGCCCCCTCTAATTGGCCTTTATCCACTATCTAACACCACAGCACTCACCACCACTCCATCCTCTTTACACTCACTCTTCTCCTCCCTCTCTGCCACAGTCGCCACTACCGCTCCCCCTGTCCTCCTCCCCACCCTTACCTTCTCCACCCCTACCTACACTTTCAACACAGCCACACCGCTTCCCACCCTTGGACAAATAAACCCTGCCGAATCCGACCTCGGCGCAGGAACATATTCGGCGCTGTTCACACCCGCGGTGGATGTGACGCTGAGTGGGGTTGTTGTACTGGTGAATGTGACAGCTTTGCCTGAAGTCGATGCGCCAACGACGCTTGCGACGATTGTGTCAACGGACGCCTCAGGGTCGGTGCACACGACGACCTCGACGGCGTCGGTTGTGCCGACGGCGCTATTAGGAAAACCAACGACTATTTATGCTAGCGGTGCGCGTGCGACGCGGCTAAAAGTAGGGGGAGAGGTTTGGTTGTGGATTGCCGTGGTCACAGTGGTTGCGGGATGGAGGATTAGGTGAATCATATTTAATATTGGACTATAGGGACGATAAATATATATCTATATACTCTTTTATATATTATAGACTGCGATTATCTTTTGCAATTTGCGGAGGGTATTACTAGCTGTTTTTTTCAGATTCTAGGCAAGTGCGGAACGCGCCACATCCCTAGTGCGTGGCTCAAGACTCGCACCGAAACGCGACGTGTCCTTGCGTGTTGTGCATACCGAATTTCTAATACCTAGGCGTCTGGTTTTGTCTCGTTGCAGACGCAGTGCTCAACGTTCATTGTGTCTTCTGCTCCCATTTCTCTGCCAGTCGGTATTAAATACTTATACTTGTTTCCAGTCCGGCGACTAAAAGGGCTGTAATACCCATATTACTAGTCACTAGCGACCAGGATCAGTCACTGCTCAGATTCAGGGTGTGGTTCAGGTTCAGGTTCAGGCTTCCTTTCCATTAACCCAAACCAGCAACTCGTCCAAAGCCCACCTCGTACTTTAGAAGCAAGCACAAGACGCATACACACCCTACTCCCCAAGTCCAAAAAGGAACCAGAAACGGTTATACAACAAATCTCCAGTAATACCTCCAGCAGCTAGCATTGAAGCGTGAAGCACCATGGCCAACGTAGTCTCCATCCTCGTGCTCATCCTGTGCATCCTGTGTGCGTCTGCTGCGGACCTGTATAAAGTACTGGATAGTGCGTAGACTACTTATGCTCGTCAGGGCTTTTGGGGGTGTAACTCTGTGCTGATCACGTCGACCTGCTATGTGTATATTATTATTATTGAAAACTCGGTCAATCCATTATCGTCGGCAAATCTCTGGCTCGGCGATCTAGTCGATAAATCCGCCTCGCAGTCTACGATTAAAAAAGCGTACCGACGGTTGAGCCGGAAGTACCACCCAGATAAGAATAAGGAACCGGGGGCGGAGGAGCGGTTTGTGGAGGTTGCGAGAGGTGGGTTGGTGTTTTTTGTTTTGTTTCGTGTTTCCGTGTTTCTGTCAAAAAATCTTTTTTCTTTTTCACTTTTCTCCTTAAAAAAATTTTTTTTTGAGGGAGGGGGATGATTGTTATGAATCTATTGTCCGTCGGTTTCTCATACCTACAGCTGACATATTGCGTCTTATTCCACAGCGTACGAAGTATTGTCAGATCCGGAGGTACGTTGTGCTGCACGCATGATGTCATTCATGTTGTTAATAATTTCTTTTTGTGGGGCATGCAGAAACGGAATGTGTACGATCGGCATGGAGAGGTGAGTGGTTTTATTTAAATTTTTCTTTTCTTGGAATTTTGGTTTTGGATCCATCAGCAGATGGTGGTGATATGCATTGGTTCCACATTCACTCGTCACGGACTTGCAATCCTAACATCTATCGCATCTTGCTGACTTCCTTGTTTCCTTGTTTCCTTGCTTGCTTGCTTCCTCACTAATGTATTTTTCCACGACACCACAGGAGGGCCTCCGGCAACAAAACTCAGGGCACTCTGCGAACCCATTCGACATATTTTCGAGCTTTTTCGGTGGAGGGCGTGAGTATTGTTTTCGTGCCAACTTTTATCGATCGACTCTTTGGTCTTGAGCAAATCGCCTTTCCTCTACACTCTCATTTTTCTTCAGTGTGCTAATGATTATTTTGCTTTTGGACCATGGGCACAGAGCAACAGCAGGAGACGCGCCGCGGACCGACGATGACGAGCGATTTTGAAGTGAACCTAGAGGATATGTGCGTGTCCTTTTTGTTTTTTTTCTTGGTTGCAAGATTCGACACTTACATTTCGCGTTGCAGGTATAAGGGTGCAGATATCGATGTGCGTTTGATGAATATTTGTCGTTATCATCTAACTTGCTGACCATTTTCTTCTCTATCACGTTGCATCCGCATCTACACTCCCATCTAATACTAATCAACGGTTTCCCGACAGTTCATGATCCACAAAAAAATCCTGTGCGACCACTGCCGCGGGACGGGGGCCAAGTCGTCGAGCCACATTTCGACGTGCAAGACGTGCGATGGGTCAGGGGTGCAGATGGTGCGGCAGCAGATGTTCCCGGGGATGGTGGTTCAGTCGCAGACGACGTGAGTGGGATGCAACACCGTATGGTTTTGTTGTTTTTCACGTACTGACGAATGTTGGTGGGATGCGTTCGTTTTTGGGGACTGGTATTGATGGGTTGTTCTAGATGCACGCAGTGCGGAGGCAAAGGCAAGATCATCACCGAGCCGTGCCCGCACTGCTCTGGCGCCAAAGTCGTGCCGCACACGCAACACTATACGCTGGAGCTTCCCCGGGGCGCGCCGGAAGGGCACGAGATTGTGTTCGAAGGGGAGGGAGACGAGGATCCGGAGTGGGAGGCAGGGGATGTGGTCATACGTGTGCGGGGGACGCGGAAGAGAGGAGGGTGGAGGAGGAAGGAAGGAAGTTTGTATTGGAGTGAGAGTATTGGGGTCGAGGAGGTGAGAAGCGTGCTTCTTCTAAAATTATATATATGCATTGAGGGGGTGTTGATGCTTGTTTTGCGTTGCTCAATTTGCAGGCACTGCTGGGCTTCGAACGGAACCTTACACATCTGGATGGACATGTCGTGGAGTTGAGACGGAAGGAGGTTACACAGCCTGGTGAGTTCACGACGGGATCATTGAATTATGACGTGGCTGATACATCTGCAGGGTATGTTCAGAGTATCAAAGACGAGGGTATGCCCATCTTTGAGGCGACAGGGTACGGAGACCTGTACGTCGAGTACAACGTCGTCCTCCCGACACAGCTTTCCCCTAGCCTCCGAAAGAGTAAGCACTCCCTATTGCGTACTAAAGTCTATCTAATTCCGCACCAGAACTAGAAGACGCCTTCAAGACAGAGCGCACGCGGAGTAGCAAAGATGAATTATAGTCGTTCCTATTTATCCATACAATAATAGAGCAGAGTTACCTGTAATAGAGATTATGGACGCCAGTGGGCGATGGCGTGTGGGTATATAATCAGGGGGGAGCCCCTCTCTTTTTCTTCCGGACTTCCACCCCGCTGGGATGAATTCTCCCTTCGACGCTGTTGCGTCGTCGTATTCTGGAGTTGTGGGTTTCTCTTATGGGTGCGTGTGTCTTGTGAGATGTTGTGTGTTGTGCTGACGTCCACCAAGTGTACACGAAAGCGGCGCACGTTCCCTTGCTGGCGTCGCGTTTTCTGGTATGTATACGCTCGGGGGCCACGTTCTATGTTTACACCGACGAGACGTTTGTTCGGTTCAATCTGTTTTGGACATCGTCGGTGGGTGACTAAGACTTGTATCTCTTTTTTGTTACTGACCGATATCTTCTTGCAGGTTGTTTTCTACTCTGTTTGCTCGGCCTTCGGGTCGGGAAGTTACCTGTCGTGGGTAGCGATATCTTGCTCGTCATACCCCAGCCAGGGTTTGCCGCGCTAGTTAATAAGTCTGCGCGGATGGTACCTCCTTCCGGGTGCCCGCCAGCAGAAGAATGGTGATTCCTTCCACGTCTCACCAGATGCCATCTCAGATAATGGGGTGGTTAATAAGCAAGTGTGGTACGTGGTATACCCCAATTAGAACTATCATTTCCTGACGTCGCTGAAGACTATCGGGCACAGCCCGAATGTGTTCGTATGGTGGACTCTCACAAGTTGGCCTTGTCGACCGGAGGCTTTCAACAGCAGCGACCGGTCCTTCGTGCACACCGTTTTATGAGACGTCTGCGCTTTTCACCTTGCTCCGCGATTGCCTTTGGACCAGTGGCCACCTGTAGTGTGGCCCATCCGTCCGATGCTCCCGGACCGTTGGTTGTAACCGCCGACCATCCTCAAATGCTGTCCATTTTACTACCAGTCTACTGTCACCATGTCTGTCCTGTCGGTATGGCCCTCGGGTCGTCTGTCCACCATACGTGCCATTTACAGCAAATCAATTACCCAGTTCCAACCCGGCGTGACGCGGACCTCTCGCCCTACAATGCGTCTCCAATAATGACAATTTTCTTTCTGCATCCCTTCTCTCCTGCCACACAACCACTTGCGTCACACGCCTCTCACCTCTCCTACCAACAGTTAAATGCATTCCCCAGAGCCTCTCACGTTTTGGTTAGCCACAAACGTCGGCCTCCGTACCCGTTGTAATACTGTTCGTCAACCTCGCTTGGGGTGGGTCGTGTCCCCCTCGCCTGCTTGGCATAGGCGCCACTCTAACAAACGTTACATACGCGGCCCAGGGCCTGATCACCCCTGCCGCACCCAGAGCCTGATCACCTCTCGGTTTTTGTGTTGTTTTTTTCTGTCCGCGCTCCTTAAACCAATGCAAGCCACGACATGTAAATCCCGCAATGATAAGCCACCGATACGTACGTCTGCAGGCTAGGCCGCATTTTCCTCCCGGACTGCAACGTATACCGGATTGTTCCGCGTTGCGTTGTTTTGTTCATTTCCGTAGTGCATGTTGATGAGTCTCTTTGTGCGCATGCTTTGGTTCTAGTTGGGGGTGGAGGGGGGGGTTGTGGAAGGAGTTTTGTTATTTGAGTAGACCAGGTCGTCCGTTGTCTGCTACATTCTGCGCTTTGTATCGTAACTTGTTCTGTTGCTTTATACATTCTGCGGGATAGAAAACTTTCGGAAGTCGCGTCAGCCCAATTCCAATGTTTTTTGTGCACCCGAGGTTGCCCCGCAAAGCTTAAATGTGAAGTGTGCTGACCAAAGCCATTTTGATTGGTATGTATGTGATATAATAAATAATGACTGGTACATGAATTGCAGTGAAAAGGAAAAGAGAAAGAAAAATGCGAGATAATGGAATTGAAATTGAAACATACCCCACGAAGTCGAAGAAAGAATCGATGGAACAAAAAAAGACGAACATAAAGAATGAAGACGATGAAACAATCACAGTTATGCGAGGTACGTATACGACTTGCGATCTGCGCCACGATCGAGGTATTCCCGCTGGAGTTGGAAATCGAAAGCGAGGGCGTGGGACGAGCGTAAAAAGCATACCAAGTCCATGGTCCGCAAAGGTGGTAAGAGAGAGCGCAAAAGAACGTAAAATATCCAGCAAAAAAACAAAAATTCTTGGCATGAGTGCAACAATACTTTTAAAAAGGGGGGAGTCACGCCGAAAAACGCACCTCAATGAGCGACTCGATCCGCTTTTTAAGCATCGGGGGCTGGGGCTGGAACCGACTCGAGAGCTGCCGCGTGATCTCGTTGATCAGGTCATTGTGCGACATGTGTTTGCGGTCTTTCATAATACGGACAATGCAGGCCTGCATGTTCGTATCGGTGAAAAAGCGCAGGTATCAGTAAGCTTTCTTAGAAAAAAACAAACAAGCATGCGACGCAACGCCCACCTCAATCTGATGTCTCCTCTCCTCCTCAACCCTATCCCTCGTCTCCCGCCTCTCCTCCCCAGTCTCCACGCGCGCCGCAACAGTGCTGATCTTAATCCTCTGCAACGGCGCACTAAAGTCCAGATTAAATGAGAACGCATCGCTCGGCGAAACGTCGCGCGAGGGCGGGTGCTTCTTGAGGACCTTGTATCGCGCACACGCGAGCGATTGGAGAGTGCGGTTGAGCTCGGGAGTCGCGAGTTGGATGGCAGATTTTATTTCCTAAAGGAGAAGTAGAGGTAGGTGGATGCATTAGCATTAGCTCACACGAACATCGAAAACAAAAACAAGAGAATGTGATAATTTGAGAAAGGAAATGATCACTCACCTCATACGTCAATAACTCCCCCTCATCTACCTCCTCAAATAACAACAGCACCACAAGCGCATACGTCGACACATTCACATCGTGCGTCTTTCCCCCGCGGAAACGCACCCTCACATCTGCGTTCCCCAGCCCAGGCTGCCACGTGAGCTTTCTCCCCGAGTGGCGGCGCAGGTAGAAACCTTCGAAAGCGCGGCAGGACGCGAGCATGGGCTGCGGGAAGGTGATGGATGCTAGGGAATGGTTCATTGGCCAGAAGGTCGAGGTCATTACTGTGACGGAGAGCTCGATGGGTGGGGGCTGGTAGAGTGCAAAAATACCGTGGCGCGAGTCAAAGAGAAATAATGAGCAAACACAATTCAGAGAAAAGGAAAGGAACAGGTGGGCGACGTGCTCCCATAACTCACATCCGTCTTCGCCAAATGCGCACGATATGCCTCTTGTGTATCTCCCGCCAACTTCATATCATGGAACATCCCCTCGAGCTTCTGCGTAAACTGGTACCCGCACTCGACCTTGAGCTTCGCGAGCATCCCGCGTTCCGCGTCGTCCGATGTCGAGCGGTTGAAAAGCAGCCGTTTCGCGAGGTGGGTCTTGTAGTAGCGCTCGAAGACGTCTTTTTCAGCAACAAAGCGGAAGACGGTGGTTGTTTTTTCGAGGACGAGATCGATTTCAGAGTCAGATTTCTGAGGGGCGAGGGAAATGAGAAAGGAAGTGAGAGGGTGGAGGTGGATGGAAGACTTACGCCTTTGAATCCCTTTTTGAGGTGATCGTCGATGAAGAGCGAGATGAACTCGGGAGCTTTGGTGTTCATGTTGATGAACGATTCGAATGCCTATAACTCCCGTCAGCTAGTATAGCACCGCGTAGCAAGGCGTTACTGCACCTCGTTCAGCGTCGCCTGCACCCCCGTGTCGCTCGTAAACGCGTGCTTCAGCACATGGTCAAACTTATCCTTCAACGCCAACACGTCCTCTACCCACTTCAACGCCATTGCCACCGCCCCCCCACTAGCCCCCGACCCCGGCCCCTTTGCTCTCGCCTTC
>QFEC01006137.1:0-10291 GCA_003316585.1 Gomphus bonarii
TCGGCTCGGCCCGTTCTTAACACATACCATCCAAAGGAGTACATGAATTATGGGACAGGGTGGCAAAGGAGTGGACTGAAATACCACCAGAGACATGCCAGAAACTAATAGAAAGCATGCCTAGGAGGACACAGGCAGGTTTAAAGACAAAGGTACAAAGTATTAGATTGTAAAATAATAGAGGGTCAAAAAACTGCCCCAATGAGTGATTATTTTGTTTGATTTATTGAGCAATGAGTTTTGATTGGACTCATATGATTCTCTAAGTTGGTAGATAGCCAACATGTTCTAGTATATCATGTGAAATTTTCAGAACTTTTGCCGATGTCATTCCTTCACAAAATATCAATCTTTCTAAAATGCACAAACATTGGGGCAGTTTTTTGACCCACTGTAAGTCAATTATTATGCAAATCTCCTTATGAACACTGGTAGTTATTTGAAACTATCTCCTATAGTAGGTGTAAACTAGACTCCACTTATGCACAATGTCAAGAAATGCTACCATTTGGACTCTGCTTTTTGCAGCTGCTAGACCCTGCCAGGCTCCAGAATTAGGTAGAGCATCTGACAGCAGCATTTTCAGAACTAGTAACAAACACACCTTAGTAAACTCAGAGACATGCGAGCTCCAAGATTCGCAAGTGTTTGAAGTGTGAGAGGCAGAAACCAGTCGTAGTGCACTCGCTAGATTACTTTTTTTGACCCATCACTTCATCCAATAAATTAGGTCGTGTAACGTTGTGCCCAGAGAGTAAAGGGATATATAATCCAAATATCTAGATTACAATGGTTTGAAATTTGAAGTTCCAGCAGCGTATCCCTAGAGTATGCAGTTCCAGTGGTCAAAGTGTAACTGGACGGGGACTTGGAACCTGGGGGATACGATGTGGCCGGACCAAATGAGGTCCACTTTGCAAATCATCCGGTGAACTTCAAGTTTGTACCCTGAGTTCGGGTCTAAAAACATTGAACCTACTACGACAAAAATTAATCTGTCCCATGGTTTTTTGGCGTCAATGATATCCGTAGTATCCACATCCAAATAATAATCGAACAGTTTGTGCCGATTCTCCCCTGACTGTCTACCGCCCGCAATCATCCCGGAGTCTGACGACGTCGATCAACTGACCCAGATCTAATTCTGACACTTCAAGGTCTTCGCTAAGCTTCTGCAGACCATCTACATCAGTGTCAAATATACGACCAACCGCTATAGTGAATTGGTCTTGCTCAAGCGTTAAGATTTTCATGGCATCTAGGATTCGCGCCCAAGGCCCCTCTACTCGTCTTACAGAATGCCCCATAGTCATGCGGCAAGCCTGTACCCATAATAAACATTCCTCCGCGATATGCTTGGCTTCGACAAGGGTAAGTCGACCTATACCTCGTTGCAAGACTCGCCTGTGCAAAATAACGGATGCCAGAGAGGAACATATACGTCTGTAGAGTGTGGCAGCGATCGAACTAGGTAATGACCCAGTTAAAGATGCCAGATGAGAAGACAATATCGATATTGGAGCAACGAGTGTTGTTGGTATCGAAACTAATATTTCGTCTGACGACGAGCCTTGAGAGTTATCCCAGTGACTAACAGTAGAACAATCAAGTATAACCGAGAGAAATATTGTGACATACTGACCTTGTGAAGTATGCCTTGGATGCAGACTCTACTTCCGAACATACATGCCGTACGATCATATCCTCAGCACGTTCCCCTAGTGACCGATACTGTATCACTAATTCTTGGAAGATGGTTTCCTTAGAAGCGGCATCTACGTCTTGGGGTGCTAATAGGGTTTGCCCCGTGGGATCCGGTAGGAAGGGATGTACATCGGCTCTGGCGCGTAACGCCGCTCTTGCGTTGATTTCGGACCACAGCTCGAGGAAGAAAAGGTCTTCCCCCCATCGTTCCATTTCTGCTGCAATGTAGTGAGCGCTCACACTAGCTTTAACAAGTCTTCCCATGCCCTCCACTCCGTCTGTTAACCTCCCCCCATCAGATCCATGACCTACTTGTCCAGCTAATGCCCCGGGTACCGCACGTACGAAAGATGAGGATAAGGTCTCAAAAGCGTCCAGAGAGGATGATATACGGGAATGGTATGACTCGAGAATAGGGAGTTGAATTGTAATGAGGAATCGGGTACGCGCTGTGAAACCTGGGAGGGGTTGATAACGATCTGCAACTGGCATGGTTAGGTGATACTTTTTCACGCTAATTGGCAAAGCACCTGTAATCTGTTCAATCAGCGCTTTTATTCTTCGAGCAGAGTTGGTTGATCGGAAGTCCACTTCAATGCCAGAATTATGTGCATTGTCAATGTCATCACATATCTGCCACGCATCCGGTGAACTGATAATATCGTTGTACTGGTCCTCGGCAACTTGAATGAGGTATTAGATAACCATAGCTGGAAAGCACAAGAACTACTCACATTTGTGCTCTCCTTCAAGCCAGGCTTCAAACCATTCTTTCTTTCCAAGAATCTGTCCACTTGTTCCTTCCCAAGTAACCTTTCTATCAACATCTTTTGACTCGACCAGATCTGTCGCGGCCGTCGTGCTTTTAAGGGAGAAGCCTTGGTCTCTTAGGCTCGCGTCAAACGCCAATGATTGATAAATAGTGTGAGCTAAGTGTGAGGGGTGATGCAAGAGACGAGGTATTGTGTGACGCAGTTTGCGTGTTAGTAACGGGAGTAGATAGTAATTGAACTCCTGCTGGATGAGTATGTTATTACTATTTGCCTTAGGACTAGGACGCATAGTGCTCACAAAAGCGTCGATATGCTGGTAGTGAGTCGTGGACAGAAGCCCTTGAACTGTACTCTGCATGAAAGAACGATGCGTGTGTGTCACGTTGAGGATGTGTGTAAAGTACCATTCTGGCTGGATTTTAGACATAATTAATGGTAACGTTAGTCAAGAAGGTGGTGTGTCACCTTGTCCATTCTATTTGTGTCTCTTTTTGTTTCAAAATGGAACTTGAAACGAAGAGCTATGGGCGATACAAGAGCTTGAATGGGGTAAATCCCGTCACGTTTCCAATGAATATCAGACTTATGTATTTCGTCGCCGCTTAGAGAATTAAGAATCATCAACCAAGTGAAACGAGGAGACAAGGGAGGGAAAGATACATACACATCCTGTAATCTGATCAGATTTAAAAATTTTAATTCAAAAAGGGTGCGATCATCAGGTACAGCAGAGCTGTACTCTATGGGTTGTGGCCAGCCCAATTTTTCAGCAGTCATCAATAAGTCACTATGCTCGCCTAGTCAAAAAAGATTGCCCTGAACCAGAAGTAAATTTCATCTGCTCACGAAGTCAATATCCCCTTAATGTCTGTCCATGCGCGGTCCCGAATTTTTGACAAGAAATCGACAATTTTCAAAGGTTCTGTCTCGTAATGTGTGACCGAAACCTGAGCCTGAGAGGGATTCTCCACAGAAGAACAATACGAGGAAACAGACAAGACAAATGATTGTAATAACCGATAATGTGTTAAAAGAGACGACGAGAAGCCACATGCTTCAGAGGATGATCTATCTCGGACTTGTGCAACCGCTCGCTCACTATAGGTATGATAATCTCAGGAAATGCCAAGATGTAAGACAGAGTGTTCACCTAAGCCGTAGGGCACGCTCGATAACCAAAACGTAGTTCCTCACGCTCTCCAATTCCTTGAGGCTGCCATGTAGAGACTCGAGTTCCTCCATAAGAGTAGCTTGTGTTCGCCCTTCCGGGTTCAGAGAAGAAATCAATTCAGCTGAGAGTGAGGAGAGTTCATCGGTGAGGGCGTGTCTTGCTAGCGACAATTCTTGAGCTGTAGCAAGGTAACGGCGCGTTGATGATAGGGTGTTCCTGGTTAGCTCGTCCAAAGAAGCTTGAGATTTTAGAAGCTGCAGAAAACTTGGTGTTTCGACTCATCTTGCTGTAAGGCTTGGCTCACCTCTACACGAAGGTCGTCTGTCTTCCGGCGCGTCTCATCGACGACGCGTTGTAACGTCTCCTCATCCTTCAGCTGTTCCAGAGATTCGAAATGAGTATTCAAAAGCTCCAAGGCGTGC
The DNA here is from genome assembly GCA_003316585.1 of Gomphus bonarii. NCBI lineage: Eukaryota > Fungi > Basidiomycota > Agaricomycetes > Gomphales > Gomphaceae > Gomphus > Gomphus bonarii. The sequence goes on from QFEC01006137.1 coordinate 4,071, forward strand.
TCCTGAGAATTAGATGTGCTGGGAGATTGAAGCAGTCTTTTTATTGTGGTTGATACCATGCTACCAGCCTATACAGCTTAGTCACGTCACAAACGTAATCTATATCTCAGGGCGTGTCAATTTTTTTCACCTTCTAATATACGTCCCCGCTGCCTGTGTGCGGAATGGTTCTATACCTGCTAGATTATGGTGCAGGGAACGTGCAAAGTCTTGCCAATTCGCTCCGGGAGTTAGGCTACAGCTTCAAGTGGATAGAATCTCCTTTGGACTTCGATTGCGCCTCAGTGAGTCCTCCAACACATATGCAAAGGAGATATACCAAACGTGGTTGAATTAGAAAGTTATATTTCCTGGTGTAGGCGCCTTTCAAACTGCTATAGAACACCTCACGGCACGAGGGCTGTTGGAGCCGCTGCGGCGATATATAGACTCTGGCAAGCCGTACTTCGGAATCTGCATAGGCCTCCAGGTTCTTTTTGCATCCTCTTCTGAGGCACCCTCCGTTCGGGGTCTTGGGATCATCCCGTCACATATTGAACGCTTTGATGATACTACAAAAGCCGTGCCTCACATGGGCTGGAATTCTGTGCTGTTCAGTGAGTCTATGACGGACGAAACGGCAGTTGGAATGTCTGAAGATGCGGCATACTATTTCGTACACTCGTACCGCGCTCGGTATGATTCTGCGGGGGACATTGCAACTTGGGCGCATACGGTGACTCAGTACGGACAGGAGTTGTTCGTTTCGACCGTGCGTCGGGGTCATCTTTTTGCTACACAGTTTCATCCTGAAAAATCGGCCAAAGCAGGCATGGATTTGCTCGATCGATGGCTACAGACACCCGTCCATAATATGACGAACGACACGTACACCAAATCCCTCATCACTAGGAGTCCACGAGCGAAGGACGGTTTTATACGACGCGTTGTTGCGTGCCTCGACGTGCGTACGAACGATGAAGGCGACCTTGTCGTTACCAAAGGGGACCGGTACGACGTGCGTGAAAAGACGATACCCGATTCGTCGTCCTCTAGCACATCAAGAGTGAAATCAGCAGGTGCGGTGCGCAACCTTGGAAAACCGGTCGCATTAGCAGAACGATACTATACTGCTGGTGCGGACGAAATATGCTTCCTGAATATCACGTCATTCCGTTCGTCACCCTTGCAAGATCAGCCCATGCTCGCCGTTGTCCGGGCAGCTTCTGAGCAGATATTCGTCCCTCTCACTATTGGTGGAGGCATCAAGGTGAGCTGTTTTAAGAAAGCATCTATAATCAAAGTATAATGCCTGGACGCAGGACACGGTGGACCCTGACGGGACACGCCGCACGGCCGTCGACGTAGCCGGTGCATATTTCCGCGCAGGAGCAGACAAAGTGAGCATTGGCAGCGATGCCGTACTCGCTGTCGAGAAACTCCTAGCCTCTGGCGGTATACCTTCGGGACAAAGTGCCATCGAGACCATCTCGCACGTTTATGGACGCCAAGCTGTTGTCGTGTCTGCAGACCCTCGACGTGCGTACGTCGATGCTGACACTTTTAATGGGTCACAGGCTGGCGAAGTTGTACGTGGGGAGGACGGAAAGGCGTGGTGGTATCAATGCACCGTGTCTGGTGGACGCGAGGCCCGGCCGCTCGGAGTGGTGCAGCTTGCACGAGGGGTAGAGCAACTTGGGGCGGGAGAGATCTTGCTGAACAGTATTGATCGTGACGGTACAGGTGCAGGATTTGATCTCGCTCTCATACGACTTGTCAAAGCGGCTGTGCGGATTCCGGTGGTGGCAAGTAGTGGGGCTGGAAACGCGGAGCACTTCGTAGAGGTATTTCAAGAAACAAAGGCAGAAGCAGCCCTGGCGGCAGGAATTTTCCATCGGGAGGAGGTCAGTATTGCGGATGTGAAAATGAAGCTTATCGCGCACGGTGTAAATGCACGCAGAGTATTATAAATGTGCGGTCTCGGAGATCTGAAGCAAGGTTCATACATGAATAGACAAGACTGTACAAGAGTACAATCTGCAGCAGGGGGAGCAAGACGTAAACCCAACGTGGTAAAACAAGAGTGTGCATGCGGAAACCTGGGTGTAAGCAAAGGGGGAAACGGGAAACAGCACGCTATTCTGCATACAATAAATCTGCACTGTCGGAAGTCCATATGAAGAAATCAAGGTTTAGTGCTGCGACGAACTCCTTTGAATCTCTTCATAAGAGATGTTTTCCTGCCAAGACCACGGCCAGCTGACGTACCATCCCCAAAATATTCTGAAGGGGGAGGAGGGAGCTCCTTCTCCCGTGTCGCATCTTCCACAAGAACAAACTCTGCAGGGTGCTCGGAGTCAGAACCAGGAGAAATTGTGGCGCTGCCGCCGCCGCGAGCAGCAGCAGCACCACCCGGCGAACGGGTAAAACGACCAAGGAAGGATGTCTGGTGCTTGTGAGTGGGACGGGTGGAAGGACGAACGGGAACAGAGGGTGTGGTACCGCTCTCAAGTGAGTCCGGAGGTGACTCGCCATTAAATTCGGAGGGCTCTCTCTCTTCCTGGTAGGTAACGGGTACGTTTGGTGCATCACGCATCTTACGGATACGGGATATAAGGGATCTGGAGCGACGGGGAGTGTTCTCGCCACCACTGGCAAAGTTAGGGGACTCGGGCGAGGAAGAGAGATCTGGTGTAGATTCGGTGTCTGTGGAATGGCTCCCGGGGAGGGATATAGGTTTCGGAGGGGGTAGGGTAGAGCGGGTGCGGTGAGTGCGGGAGGGACGAGAAACGTCTTCGAGATGGTCTCTATAGGCATCACGGGCATCTTTGGCACGTCTAGATGAAGAACTATTGTGACCATCCTTGCCGTTCTTGATGGAATTCCCGGCAGATCTGTCGCCACCACCGGCAAAGAACTCCTCGAAAGGCTCAGGCTCTGCTATGCCCCAGGCCTCGGCGAGAGCGTCGACGCGTTTCTTTGGGATAGAGCCGGGGGAAGAGGGAGAGCTAGGATACAAGCTGGCGGGACCGTAAGGAGAGTCATAAGAGGACATTGCGGAAAGAGTGGACTGTGCGAGTGGAGAAAGACGACGGTCTGCGGAAAAGTCGGGTACATTTGCCAGTGGGTCGTTGGCATTGTCGCCGGGACCCCAGGCCATCATGGGTGCCTTGTGCTTGTGTTTATTGCGAGAGGGAGCACAGGCATCGAACGGACCATCGTGGTGGAGCACTGAAGAGAAACATGAGATGGGCGCAGGGGAAAGTAAAGAAAGACATACTGGCCGCGCCAACGCCGGAAAAGTCGAGTCTATCTATGATATCCGCATGCATGCTGGCCTTCTTGGGGGCCTTCTGACGAGGGGGTTTTCCCGACTTGTCTACAGGGGGTGGGACCGAGTCGGTTGAGACGGAACGACGGGTGCGAGGGGGCGTGACTGTGCCGGGATTATTACTACAAAAAAATTAGGAAAGAAGAAATAAGGCGAAAGGGAAGACATACGATGAATGGGATTTTCCCGTCTTTGACCTGGCAGGGTCAGTGACTGGCTTGACCGTAACGGACTCCCGTACAGCAGAAAGCATGTCTTCCTTTGGGGGAGGGAGTGGGGCAGAACGAGGGCCGTTGCGATCGTGGTTGTGGGAGGCGTTGTCGCGGAAAGGATCAGAAGATTGACGGCGATGGGAGGCAGCCATATGGACTTGGGCAGGAACTGAGTTTCCACGCTTGCACCACACGTATCAACATGTGACCATCACTGGGTCATGTCACACCCACGGTTAGGCCAGGAACATTTGCGTTTTTGTGGAGCAGTCTGGATATACACGTTAAGATCCGCATTATTCTTGCAAAGGTCGGTAGGCAGTATTAAGTTTATTTTCGGACTGTTTCATTATGCAGAGATTTATCCACAATATGCCACATCCGAATTCAACCAGTGCGCCTTCCCTCTCTGAAAATTCGTCAGACCATCCTAAGGCCTGTTCGGTGACAGGATTGCGAAGATATTCAAAATATCGAGCCAAGGTCTTGTGATATATCCTATTTTGCTGGTTGTTTGTACACAAAATTAAGCAAATAAATGTGATTCCCTACTACCTTTCAGATTCTGACTTGTATTTTGAGTTTCCATCACATTTGACCTATTGCCTACTTTCTCTCTCTCTCTCTCTCTCTCTCTCTCTCTCTCTCCCTTGCTAGCAATGCATGATATTCCACAGGTACTACTTGTTGGGATGGCAAACTGGTAATATCACATAGCAACATGCAACAGCTGACTTGGCAAGTCTACTGGCATATTGAGACCATAACATTCTCTCACTTACATATCTTTCTTTTTATATATAAGGGAGTCTTGCATTATAAATCTTCCCTCAGTTGTTTGGCCTTTGCTGTCCAAACAATGAGGTAAGATTCTAGTCATTCTCATGTACTATTTGCTGTATGTAAATTGTGCATAGTCATTTGACCTTTCACCATCCAAACAATAAGATCATGCATTAGTTTCTACCAGTCTTTACAGGTTATTAGGCTCCAAACTTACTGAGTTGCACCCTTGATCCCTTACCCTCAAATGTCTATCACTGTTAGAGCAACCTACTCAGGTACTGACTTGGGCAACTGCTGGGAGCTAAGACAGTGGGATACCACCACAGCCCTGCCTTTCTACCCTAGGCCTGACCCAGGGACTCTAACCCTAGGCCTACCCACAGATGCTATCAGACAACTGGTAAGGGGGTCCAAAAGTAAGTGTATAATAGAAAATAGAAACTCAGTACAGTGGATGGCATACCTGGTAAGGGGGTTTGTGTCAGGGGAACCCTCAGGAATGGGCCACAACCAAAGCCAAACAAACTGAGGGCTGTATCCACAGATGGCAGTTTGTTTGGCATACTCCCAACTATACCGACCAGGATTCACGCTGGATGAGCATTACAGTGGGCAGCCACCATCAGTGAGCATCAACCATGGCCATTGGTTGCACCCTCAGCAGATACTAGCTACGCCGGTGCTCAGGTTCAACCCCCAGGGATAGATGCCCAATATGAGTGGAGCACCATAGCGACAGTACATATATATTGCAGCTAGTGGGCGAAGGGTTCCCTAGAGTTTTCTCTTTGTATCCCCCTTTGCCAGTGGACCACCCAAGGGTAGAATGCCTGCTTAGGTTGCCCTTACAGCAGAAAACTCTCTCCCATGAGTACCGGCTGCCTGAGTCGCCCAACTCCAAATCTAAATTCTTCAGAAACAGCAACAATGACAGCCCCTTCTCACGTACCAATAATAACACCATATACCCAATGGACTTACCATCAGCCCAAGAGATATTGGATAGGTTAGCCAGTATAGAACAGGAGTTGTTGAGAGAGAGAAAAGGGGGGCAGAAACTGGAGGTGAGGTTGAGCGTGCTGCAGACCACCATGACAAACCTAGTGACAGGCCTGCCAACCCACACCCATCAGCCTGTATAACATACGGTCAAGCCTGCAAGGCCCTCCAAGTTTGATGGTGACCAGATGAATGGAAGAGCATTCATGCAGTTGTGCATGCTCTACCTTGGTGTTTGTGCAAGTGACTTCCCCAATGAACAGTCTCAAATCCTCTGGGTGGTATCCTTCATGAAGTCTGGAAGGGTGGCAACCTTTGCTACCCAAGTGTTCACCCATGAGACAAAGACGAGAAGCCCCCTGTATGCAGACTGGAAGGCATTTGTCAATGCCTTCTGGCAGCATTTTTACCCCCTCCACAAGGCTACCGACATGGTGAATCAGTTGGAGTTGCAGCAGTACCACCAGGGTAGATGCTCAGTTGATGAATGCATTGACCACTTTGAGGACCTGGTCAAGAAGGCTGGATAAATGGATGGATGGTCCATCATCATGAAGTTCTGCCAAAGACTTGACCCCACCATCCAAAGCCACATTGTCCTGCCCCTCACATACTGATGATGCAGCAAGATGGGTCATTTCACCTAAGAATGCCTCCAGGCATATGACGTCCGTTTCATGACATTGGAGGAGCATGAGGAGCTGATGGAATATTGGATGGTTGCTGCTGATGTCCATGAAATGACTGAGACTGAGAGGGAAAAGGAGGTAGAATGGGAGGATTTTGCCAAAGGCAGCGAGTGAGGGATGTGCCCTTGCTGCCTTTGTTTAATCATTTCACTGCTCTGTCTATAGATTCTGATGCAGAAAATACAACTCTGTACTCAGATGATGGGCTCCCAGCTGCAAATAACA
>QFEC01006139.1:0-28725 GCA_003316585.1 Gomphus bonarii
CAACAACGCAGCCGGTTTGTGTGGGGTTTCTGCATCGGCGAGAACTGGGATAACGGATGAGCGAGATGGGCGATAATGGGTGACCTTGCGTTCAGCAGGAGACGGGGGAGGGCGAGCAGTTGACATTATTGGATGTGACTTTGACGTATTGTCCAGTGAAGTTCGCTTCGTCCGGAATTGTGCTGACTTCCGAGCCGATGCACGTCCGCCAAGTTTCTCCATCAAATCGATGGTTGGCAAGCTCGAACGAGACTTAAACCCAGCAAACGTTTGTCGCCGGGATTTATCACGAGGAACCTTGTGTCTAGGGACAGGAGAATCGAGCTGACTGCGGTTTATTGAGGACGTGGAGCTAGTACCAGGGAGATGTGCAGTGTTCAACACATATGAATCATGGGTACTCTTCGATGCGAGAGGGGTTGTCGTTTTGAACACGTCGTTGACCATAGGTCCTTGAGCTACATGATCCTCCTCAAAATGGCGGCTCTGGTTAGGAGCGTCTCGATGAACATCTTTCACCACTAAGCTGGGAATCGGAAAAGGCGGATGAATCGCGGGGGTTGGCGGAGGTGGTCCAGTGGGCATGAGTTCCTTTCGACCAGAATTGACGTTCTTGGAACTGCTATATCCAATGGAACGATTGAAATTTTGATTTTTCGTATATTTCGGAGTGCCGCTTTGTGTTGATGAGGGACTGCTTGCCATATCCCAGAGCTAAGCAAGGCGTGAGAAAGAGAATAATGTATGGTGAACAGGGTGAATAACTACCTGCGGGTGATATAATTTGGGCTTCTTAGCTTGATTCTCCTGTCCTTTAGAGCGCGCCGTCTTGTTACTTTTAACCTCGTGATTCCCCTTACGGCTGGTCGCGTCACGTTCAACAACATTCTGGATCATACTTCCTGAAACTACTCTCCTCTCCCTGACCCAGCCGCTACCCCGGAATGTCATTCCAGGACGAGGCTTAGGAAAGTCATGAATGACCTGAATGGGTGGCGGCGGCGAAGAAGCGGAAGATACAAACGGTCCATCAGAATCCAATCCATCTTCATCATATTCGTACCAATGAGCATTTCTTCGCGCACCTCTGCCTATTGAGCATGGCGAGGAATTATTTACATTGTCCTGAAGATCGGCACCATGTCGTGGCAAAGGAGGAAGATCAAGAAAGAGATCAGTAAGAGTGGGTGAGGCGAAAAGGGAGTGTTTGGCCGATGCAAGGCGCGTCTCCATAGGCTGAGCAGGATCTGTCACCGGAAGATCTACATGAGATGGACTAGGACTTGCTACCCTATATACAGGAGACATGGATGGGGGATTGATCACCTCTGCTGCCTTGGCAGTGACCATCGACGAGTCAGAATCCGCGCCTGATGACTGAAATGAGCTTTCCGACCGCACATTAGTGGACGGAGGTATAGGATGGTGTGAGCGACGGCCCGTTGATGGCTGAGATGTTAGGTCTCGTGATATTGTTGCAAGCACAATTGCGTCTCCAGAGGAGCCCCCATGATTATGAGCGGGAGATGAATCGGATGGAGAGACACTAGGGACGCTCGATGTCTTCGCGTTTTGAACTAGAGGCCAAAGAAGTTTCTTAGGTTCATTTGGCGGAAGGTTTGACGGCTCGATGGAGACTTGGGAGTCCATCGGCATAATATCAGAGGTATGAGAGTGGTTGCTATGATCGCGAGAAGTTAATTGTATGTCGCAGAGAGAGATGGTATCCATATCACGTACAAAGTGGGTACATGTAATTGGTTGACCTTTTCAAGGGCCATAGGCACATTGGGGGGGACTGGTTCGTAACGATCTCCCCTTATCAGTACAAAACGCAGTTAGCCGCAATTATTTTTGGAAAAAGGTTCTAGTCGCTTACGAAAAGTCATTGGTCTGGGAAAGTGCAGGTAATGAGTCATCCAACTCCATGCGAGCGGAAATAGGAGATTGCTGAGCACCACTAGATAAGAAAAAGTGAATCTCAGAGAAAAAATTTTCAGCAACTAAGCCACATACGAATGGTCGGATCCAGGTAACAGATTCCCATCGCATCTCTTATCCTCTCCTACCTCATAATTCTGGAGATCGGCAACACCGACAAACTTGTCCGTTTCGCTTTGGTCGTCCCCAGAATTTGGACCCTTGTCATCGACAAGTAATATTGATCCACTGCGCTGTTCTACTTCTCGCGGTTGATCATTGCCATTCTCGTCGTCCGAAATAAAGATAACATGATCAGGCGAAGACTTCTGTCTCTTTGGAGGAAGAATGCCATCGTGTAGAGTGTCTGATTGGGTTTCCTCATCTTCAATTCTGCACCGTTTCGTACCGTGTTCAGTATTATGCTTGCTCCCGTTTGGCGCACGTAGCTGCTGTTTGGCTTGATCTCGTGTTGGATCTGACCACTTTTTATCAGCATTCACATGTCCTTCTGATGCAGACTCGTGTAGTTACCGTGTCTCTCCTGCCATAGGTCAATAAGTACATCAAAATGTTCCGCACGCTTCACGTATCTACTTCGCCAGGATTGCCACGTATGGTGCCTAGCCCATGGATACATGCTCGGCTACAATAAAAGACGAGGATATTTAAAAAAAAAAAACCCTTGTCAGAACATAACAATTAGCAGGGATAAAAACTGACATTAGCGACCAAAACATCTCGGTACAGCGCATTCCCGTGACGTGACTTGGCTGCATTCGCCTGCCTCCTCGGGGCATTCCTCGCCAGAAATCTCACCAGGTAATTGTCCTCCCTTTCCGTGAATTTCGCACGCCTCTGGGGCATATGAGGGGATGACGAGTCTGTCGACTCGGAGGCGCGGTCGTCGCGCTCCTGTTCCATAATGGCGTGAATTCTGCGATCAAATGTCTCGTGGCAGGCAGTGTATCTCGACAACCAAGACGTCCACGTGTGTCTTGCGGACCAAGGCCATCGGTTTGGCTGTTTTTTTGCAGGGAGGGGCGGGGGCATCACGAGAATCAGATCAACAGGAGAATAAAAAATTCAAGGAAACCCGTTTTCAGCGGTGCTCACATTCTCCACCAACTTCTTATACAGATCCTTCTGCTGACGGCCATCTGGCTGTGTAGGATCGATTTGCGCGATATACGCGGCGAGATTTTCATCGTCCTCTTTTGTAAATTTGGCCATTGACAGCACGTTGGTGGCGTGGAGCAATGCGCGAGAATTATCACGTGATTAATAAGGACCGTGTCTTATTATATAAACCATGACGTGAACTGCTAAGCTGAAGTTCTGCTAAGTTGACCGCAAGCTATGCACACCAGGCTTGAATGTCTGGTACGCTCTGCACCCCCTTACTACTATAGTGGTCGTGCTGCACCTCGACGATCTCATCGTCCAAAGAACACAACTGTAGCTGTGATATCATCCCTTTTAACGCCACACGCCAAAAATCAGTATCGCATATCACTACTAAAAAAAAAGTGTGTTCTAACCAGTAGACTCTAGCACGCGGACTCGGCAGACTCAATAAGGCTTCTCTCAAATCTTCATCAGCGCCTCCGAGGGCGTTTCGAACCAGGTGCGTGGCCGCGTTGGCATCGACCGTAACAAACTTTTTCTCTGCGCACCACTGCTTGTAGCGCACAGAGGCACTGTCGTCGGCCTTCTTGGTCTCTCCGCCGCAAACGACGGGCAGAGGAGCGCTCTCAGCAGCTCCTCCGCTCCCCCACAGCCAGTCCCTCCAAGACATCATCCCGCCACCCTCTTGTTTCCGGACCCAATTCCCCACAAGACCAACCACCTCCTGATTCGTCAAGCACTCCCACAGACCATCCGTGGCTAGCACAATAAAGTCCCCTGGCTGCACTTTCGTGGTTTTGACGACTGGTTCCGCGGTAAAATACGGAGGGGTCTTAATCGAATCCGGGACTGCCCGACCGAGATATGATTTCTTTAGCTTCTCTTGGACCTCCCTGCTCCATTTCCACCGAGCGTCGCCAAAGACGCGGGAGGGACCAAACCCCATCGTCCTCCCATCCTTGACCACCGTTTCACCAGGATGTGCCTCCTCAACCCTCTTCCTTTCGTCAGAATTGAAGCCCGTCTGGTCAACCGTCAACACTTCAAGATCATACCTACCATCCGAGCGCTTTCTCCCCAAGACCGCGCGACAGTCGCCTGTGAGTGCGACCCGCAGCTCTGAGCTTTTAGCGTCGTAAAAGGCCAGCAATGCGCAGGCTCCTGCATAGGCAGGCGCGAGAAGATTGACAGCGACACTGCGCGATTTCGATCGCAGAGCTTGCTCAACATTGTCGTGCACGATCTTGTCGTCCAAGCGCTTGAAAGCACGAGCAATGCCCTCAGCGAATGGGTCGGAAGAATCGTGGTTTTCACGACTAGTATCTGCAAGCTCATCGATCACCGTGTGGATAAGCTCCTCCCTAAGCAATGCACTTGTTTCCCAGCCGCTATGACCGTCAAGCACAGTGAAGAAGCTCCAGTGAGAATCACCAGATTTGACGAACGCTTCTGAATGATCGTCCTCCAAGGGATTGTTACTGGCAGAAACAACCCCCACAAAAAAGAAAGAAAGAAAGAAAAAAAAAAATAACGTGATCAGGAAGCTTCATAACACGTGTATGATTCCCCAGACTAACCTCGCCACCTGTGTGATATCATACCGTGCCACTCCAGATATGGACGGCGGGAAATAGGACTTCTCGTATCGTTTGAGCAGCCCTTCTACATCCCTAGCCGTTCCTAAGGCAAAACTGTCTACCGATTTACGTGAACGAAGGGCGTGGATCTCCGCATCGCTATGCAACGCTTGAAATCTACTATCGTGCTCACGGCCTGGCGGTCGATCAGCGTGTAGAGGATTCCCTACAAGGGTATAGTATGCTGCTAATGAGAGCCCGAGAGTAGACGCCACCGCCAAGCCTACTCCGGGTCGCCGCTCGATCGTACTTCTTGTGCTAAGTACTCGATGTGGTAAGGACCCACGCTGGACTATTAGACGCGAAGATCGAGTGACTGGGACAAGAGACCGCGGCAGAGGCATGAGTCACAATGCAGGAAGTGCCTAAATTATAACCTCTTCCGTTACGCGAGCCATATCAGCGCGCCAATCAATGTCATGATCGTGATCATAGCACGCTCCAAGCTACAAGTATCTAATCTTCACAATAAAACATAATACCCATGAGTGTACCGAATAGATACATGGTGTAATGGAGGGGATTTTAAACTAGGACGAGTGAAATTTTGTGGAACCTATTCAGAAAAAAAAATGGAGAGGAAACTGTCTAAAAGTGGTAATGTAGTGATAATGGTAAAGGGGTGCTACGTTATGATCTCGCCGACCCTGCTAATTCATCTTCAAGGTCCATGCTCCCATCCGTACTAGTGTATGTGGACAATCGCCGCGAGATAGGGCGCGGCGTCGCCGCCGGCAAATGCGGCAGTTGTGCTTGCGCCGCGTCAGATTCGCTATCCACAACTGCACTCACATTCCTCCCCGAGCCCACCAAGTTATTCCGACTGGCACCACGGCGGATCCGCGCCTTGGGTTGCTCAACGTCCGGAACCTCTTTTTCGTCGAGCGATTTTTCAGGTATCTGTGCGTGAAAAAAGTTTTTTAATTAAACCAACAGTGTCGCAATTAAATATATGACGCAGCAGGGACAGCAGCAATTGAAAACCGAATGCTCACCGCCAAGCGTACGCAGAAAGCTAATAACGTCGAGCATGCTGCGTACAGAAACACACGACGAAGCGCAATGCCGTACGAGTCACGCGCGTGCTGTTTCAGATCGGGAGGGAGGCTGGCCACCAGGCGAGACGAGTGCCGAATGCGTCGAATGATCTGGTCATGGGGTTTTTTTTTTTTTTCCATCAGTTGTAGATTCCACGCATGCGTCGTTACGCAACTTACTTCTGTGGCTCCAGGTCCAATGATGCGCTTGTGCAGCTCGCGGTCCAGGAGAGACTGGAATATGGCCGAGGCTATGGCAACGCCGCTGACTTGACCTGGACAGGCTCTTGAACAACGTTACACGATATGAGAGGGGGGAGAAAATGATACCAATTCCGCGCCATAATTGACTGAACCCTGTTGCGACAGCCATCTCTGAATCTGCAGCAAGCTTTACAATGGTACACAGAACGACATATACCGTGCGCTAGGACTCACGTTCTACATGTACCAGCAAAGCAACTTGAGAAGGGGTGAAATGAGCAAAAAATGGTCAATAGAGGATAGACACGCTTACTCAAGGTCGTTTGCAGCACGACAGCATTTCCAAAGCCCAACGGAATCTGAAGCAGAGTCCAGAAAATCAGGAATAACAGTCAAGATACGCAACACGCGTACAATGGTGAACCATTGAGCAAATACACCCGAATGCTCGTTGAGACGAGTCATTAACATCTATAGTACGATATTAGAACATGTGATGGAACAAAGATAGAGAGGAGTGCGCACCGTAGCTATGAATGGGCCAAAACCAAACATCGAGTCCAACAGCTTATATTTTCCGGTTTTTGACATAATCCAGCTTCAAGAGGGACGGAATCAGCAGTTAGAGATGCCCAATATCTATCAACTGACCCTGCGAACAACGAGCCAAAGGACATGGCTATGCTGTTTGGCAACAAATGTGTGCCTGCGAAACCGGGGTCAGCATAGTGAACGTGTATAAAATAATCAGGTAGAACAGACCGGCCGTAGATGCCGAGGTCAACATGACGGTTTCGAAGAACATGGGGAAGAAGTACATGACGGTGAAGTTGCACATGGAAACCTGAGAGAGACGTGAGATGAAAATATTCATGAGCAAGGGACAACATGCGTACAAGAACATTGCTTATTCCAATTAATGTAGGAATTCTCTTTCGCAACAAAAAAGGAGCCATGACTGGCTCTGGGGCGATCAAGAGTTCGACTAGGATGAAAACAACAAAGGTGGCCACAGACAAGCACAGCGTCACGATCACGGAAGGAGAGTTCCAGGCCATTTCGTCGTTGTATCTATAGCTGAGGAAGAAGAGCAAAGAACCCATCTGGGGCAGGGCATTACTAACAGCAGTGGACACTATGCTCTCGACTCACGGATATTAAGAGGGTAAAGCTGCCGCCATAATCGATGCGTTTCAGAACTTCGAGTGTGCTTCTTCCCTTGCCCTGGAAAACGTTCAGCAGTGTAGAATAACGGGGAATTAAGCCTTACAGGTGTGACGTAACGCAAATTGTATCCAGTGAGCACGAAAGAGAGAACAAAAAGCGGGATCTGGATTAGAAAAGCCCAGCGCCATCCATATCTGGAACGGACTCAGTGGAAGGGATGGATCTAGACGGACAAATTATTGACCTGTCGCTGATGTACCCTCCGAGAGGGCCGCCAAGTCCCATTCCAGCCTAGATTACTATCAGCAGGGACTCCCACGGGCAGAGATGGGCACTCACTCCATTGAAAATATTCGAGATGCCCTGGGCAAGGCTACGATCACGCAGGCTGAACATGTCACTTGTGATCACCGTAGCTGTCGTGAATATCCCCCCACCGCCTATTCCACTTAGCTAAACGCCTAAAGTTAGCACAGAACAAGACCACGACCTCGGTTCTTCTTCTCGAGCGGCAGAGGATTTAGACGACTCACGAAACGTGCCGCAATAAGCATCTCCAGATTCGTCGACAAACCACAGCAGAGGGTGCCTATACCAGCAAAGAAGACTGCGGTCTGGTTCGCTCCGCGTCGACCCATGGCGTTTGAGAGACGCCCGTACAACGGTGTAAAGGTGCATATCGCGAGAAGATAGCTGGAGATGGGTCAGAGTGCTGAAGTTTGTCAGAGAGTAGGACGCACGAAGTGCCCAGCCAACTCGCTTGGTTCGACTTGTGGTACTCGGAAGAAATCGACGACACCACTGCAAACACGGTTGAAAAAAAAAAAAAAAGAGCACGTCACACGCACAAGTGGCGACAAGAGTGGCTGTCCAGCGTCCAGATAAGTCGATCTTCCCACGCATATAGTTGTATTAAAGTGTCACTTACTGTTCAACGCCTAGCAGCAACACGATCGTCACCGTCCATATCTCTGACCACTGGAAAAGGACGCGACTCACCGAGAGAAAGGTGGCAATATAAATGCCGGCGAGGATGGACCGTCGGTTTGCCGCCGTGATTTCCAGCGGTCCTAGACGGGCAGGCGGTGGCTTATCCGCAGAATGGGGTGGTGGCCTGGTAGACACGCGACGAGAACTGGTGTTGTCAAGCAGGGGTGAATGTTCGGTAGCCATGGGTGGTGTTCGAGCTGCAAGTCGCGAGGTGGACGAGGGTAACAACAGTCTGGTGAGTTGCCCACGGAAACGTCGAAAGAAATTCGAGAATGCTAGAGAAGGTGCGCAGACTTTAATAACCCCCCTGCTCATCAATCTGCCGACTTGCCGCCATGGGGTTTATAATTACCGAGTCGTTTCCACTATTCTTCCATTCCTGGCCAGTAACTCATCGTTGGTCACCTGGGTGTTTCACAGCATATGCACAGCCAACCAGTCTAATACTCATTCCGTACGAATATATACGCTCACGAATACATACGCAAGGCTAATTGCAAGTCCAGATCTCGCCTCCAACTCTGACAGTTCCGAATTCGATGGCCACAACCATGAATAGCACTCCAACTCCAGATCTCCCAACAACAAGCGCGTATCGCGGAAAAAAGTCTCGCTTATGCCTGCATGAAACGCTTCGGCTCACTAATATAGAGCCGGCTTGTCTTCCCCGACAGTCGGCCATCCCAGGCTATCCCCCATCTTGCCTTCTCTCTCCAGACCGCGATGGGCCGTGCTTCTATCCGTCTACATCCATTCCGTTTTGGCCATTTGTCGCAATTGGCCTCCCTGTGACTGCCTCTTTCGCTCCCAGGGAAACTGCTATGCCTTGGTTAGACACCATGTCTGCTTCAGCGTCCGGTGGTTTGGCCTCCCCGTTGATCACACCGGCTCGAGCCGTCCCGTCCTCAGCTGACGCGCTAGGCGTCAGGTGCCGAGGTCCCTCTGCCCTCTCACCCCTGGACTCCTTCTCCTTCTCCTTCTCCTTCTCCTGCTCTATACTCGTCATGAGAATATCTACATCACCTGTTCCTATCTTCCCAAAGAGATGTAGATGCTCCATGCGAGCACGTCTCAGTGCAAGCCACGAAAACCGGTCCTTTTGCTGTGCACAGGCCGGCACCGGTCAACACGGTAGACAAGGTAAAAGACGCAGGGATCCAACTTACTTCGGATAGCCTGACAAGCTGAGGGTCCTGCTTCGAGGGTGGAGGAACGACAGCCTTGGAACTCGGGGGTGCCTGGCTACCTGGAGGTCGGCTTGGTGTCTGCGGTTTGTTGTATGGTGCAGGGCTGGCGACGGGGCGGGGAGGCAGTGATGGATGGAGGGAACTAGACCCGGGAGCAGACGCCGTTAATAGCGTTGGAGCGGCAGGGCGTGGAGTCGGTGCTATTGGCTGTAGTGTTGAAGGGGTCGGAGCAGATGTCGACGTCGACGGCTGTGCACTGGCAGCGGGTTGCGACGATGAAGCTTCCTGTGCGGGCGCAGGTTTGATCCCCGACTCTGGAGGCGTAGGACTTGACGCCTTCGGAGCTGCTACCCTCGCAAGCTGTTTCTTCCGCATCTCAACCCGCATCTCGCTCTGCTTAACGCGCTTCGCGAACTCCTTCAATTCCCCGGGCCTATGATGAAGCACACACTTGTTAAGTCATAGTTGTCTTCGCAGCATACAATCTATTGCTTCTCACCCAGGTGCATTTTCGCAATCACGTACGCTGTGGAAGCCCGTCTCCCAAATCTCTGTCAGTGCCTCTGTACCCCATTTGTATCGCCACTCTGGAGAGGGCTCCATCAGCTTTCTCCGCTTTTCCCTTGTTTGTTCTTCCAGTGGCGGCTGAAAGGGCTCCTTGTCAAATGGAGGACATAGATCGTTTTTCCATTTGATCTAGGAAAACGCGTGATGAACACAACCGAAAATATGAATTTCCTGCAACGTACCCAGTTGCGCTCTCTTTCGAGGATAACTGTGACCGTATCAGCAAATGCCTTGCCGTTAGGCGTAGTGGCCTTGAGCTCCTCCATAGCCTTTGTCCAAGTGTCCTGGGCCCACTTGGCGTCAGTAGGGCTCAATGTAAAGTCCATGTGCAGCGAGCGATTCCGGGGGACAGCCCACTTGGCCTTTTCAGCTTGTGTGAAATGAAGAAGATGTTGAAGCAGGATCAACAGCTGGAAGAGAAATTGCCGCCGAAAGAGTGTATCTGCAATCTGCAATATTGAACAAAAAAAAAGGTGAGAAATGAGCAAATAATACGACTTCAATTTCGTCCATCCCGCACCTCCAGCTCGAGCAACTCGGGAGATGTCAGAAATTTCGCAAAAAAATAATCGCGACCAGCATCGTCTCCAGCTTCAGGAGGCGACGGCTCGCGTTTGCGTTTCAAGTTTGCCGTGACGACTTTACTGCCCATCATCGCACGCTCCTTCTTCGTTGCCTCTGAGATCACGGGGAGTACCGTATTGACGGACTCCTTGAAACTTTCGAAGGAGATGCCATGAGCGAATAACGGAGGTCGAGACATGGGCAGCTGGAGAGACCAGAAAGTCTGGTAGAATTCTAGGAAATATCCATCAATGTATGCCCGCCAGCGAATTGAACATTGGACAAACCGTCCTTCTTTTCTTCTTCGGTCTTCTCGGGGGATGCAGGGGGTGTCTTTTCGTCTGGCCTGGACATCGTGTCCTTGTTCTCCTCCTCCTGCGGTCTGTCCGGCTCGTCGACCTTGATATCTGCATTCTGTATTTCTACGACGGGAGCCTCTGGAGCGGCTACTTTCGCCTTGGACACGACACCCTCCCACTGGGGGCCATAGTCGCCTCTAAGATTAACCCCACTCCGCTCCCCAAGCGAAAAAACGCTGCTCAGAAAGATGAGGATCCGACCGCAGAACATGGTATTCTTTCCCGTTTTAGAAAGGCGGCGCAGCAGATCGTTTAGGGTGCGAAGCAGGACCAGAGACTTGCCTTTAGCGGGAATCATGTTCTGCCAAAATTAAATAACGTTCTAAACATGAATGTATATGTTGATATGAAACGAACGAACCGTCGTCAATCTCTCAGTCCTCTCCTCCATCCACGAAAATATATGCCAACATGACGCCACCGTCTGGGTCTCGAGAAGGTCCTCAAGCACACTGAACGGAAAAGACGGATCGCATACTTCTAGAACCCTCAATCGTTACCACCATACCAGAACCCTTTTTTTTATAAAAAAAAAAAGTCATGAGAAATCCACGAACCATGCTCCGTGAACGCAAGCACCAGATCCAGTCTTGACTTCAACTCGTCAAAATATTGGGGTTCCGGCTCTTCCAACGCGTCGCTCTCGGTGGCCTGTATTCCCCCATAACAGCAATAATTGAGATTTTTTCATACGTTCAATTTCGTGAGTGATTAGAAGCCTACCGCAAGCTTGAAGACCTCGTTTTTGAGCAGAAATTCCCATTGGGCTCGGCGCGTGTCCTGCGTCCGATCGTCCTGCGTTTCTGAAATTGCGTATGCGACTAGTGGGTCAAGTTCATGTTGAGAAACCGTGCGGGCTTCAATCAAGGTTGACAAGTGTGAGCCTAGGATCGCTAGGTCTTTGCTCATGACTGTAAATACCAGCCAGCTCTTAGTCCAGCTGCTTGGCGTCATCCGCCGCGTGCGGGTGATTTATCTAATGTAAGCAGTAATTATGTTCTTTCATTTCTTCTGCTAGCTAGTTCAAAATAACAAGCTTGTTATAATCAAATAACGCTAGAATTAGCACCCTGCCTGTTAAAAGAATAATAATTGTCACTACCCGTATCTTTTGCCGCAGAGGGTATGCATGCGAGTACTATAATAACCAAAGTTCGTCTCATCCTGGCTGGCCATGCAGTCATATCATCCATGAGGCATACATGTCGTCTCGAGTCTATCACTCCCTAAGCAGCCGCCGGAACAGTAGCAGCGCTGGCAATCATCAACGCTTCAAGCTCTCTCCTGATTTCACCCTCCGTGTCCATCTTCTTCAATTGTGTGGCCTCCAGCCGCTCTCCTCGCCTGGTCTTCTCCTTGAGTTCCTCAATAGCCTTGATCTTTAAAAGTATCCCATGATAATTACTCAGTATACAAACGCTCCATTCTCATATTGATGGCCGTACCTTTTTATTCAGATTACGTATCTTTTTGGCAATGGGGTCAAGGCTTGCACCCTCTGTTACAGGAGTGATAGCGTCGGCGATGTCCACCGGAGTAGCCGACTGGACCACACAAGTTCCATTGACCAGGTCCTCGCCCGGAAGCGCTCCTTTTGCAGCACCAGTTTCACCTTCCTTCACATCTTTCTTCTTCTTCTTTTGCTTCCCTCTCTTTTCCCCTCCATCGCCTGGAGGAGGGGATGCAGGGGCACCAGGGACGTGCATTCTTCGCCCATTCCGATTGCCTTTCCCGTTTTGGTCTCCGTTACCGTTAGTATTTGCTCCACGGACAGGACTGTGGTTGTATCCTCGCGGGGGTGTAGACATACCGTTGGGCCTAATAGGAGCACCACCTTCATCTTCGCGTTTGAATATTGATGGTGCTGCAAGTCCCCGAGCACCCGGTGGACGGTAGGCACCCGCGGGCTTTGACGGCGGGGGCTTTGATGTCGCATGTTCTAATGCTGACGGCGACGCAATCGGTGCAATCGGCATAGTTTGGCCAAATGGTGGACATTCATCGACGGGAATAGGCCGCCATGACGCCTAGGCAGTCATCAACCTGATGGCTTTAGCTAATCAAGGAATCGACGCACCTGATACAACTCCTCAATCATCTGTACATGCACCAAAGGTCCTGTGCAATGCCAGATCTTAATCCCATTGTCTACTCTCAACCTGGGGCTCAGCGTAGCTGTCAAAATGAATTTCCCGTCGGGGCTCCATTCACACCAGCTCGTGTTAGGTGCCTCTAGCGTGCACACACGGGCGAGACTGCGCCGATCATAAAGATCAACTTTGCCTGCCAGGTTCCCAAAGCCAGCCAGGAGAATAAGCCGTCCTTGGGGATTAAACGAGATGAAATTAATGGGACTCGAGCCAAAATCATGCACTACGCGGACACGCTGGTCAAACAGCATCGTTTTCGCGGGAATGTCTGGGTTCAAAGATAAGGCACAGGTAAACCAAGTGAATGCGGTCTTACATCCATAGACGACACCAAATTCTTTGGAGTTAGGACTCCACGCGAAGTCATAGATCGGACCCTCCTTGTCGAGCGTGACGCGGCAATCAAAATTGCCAGCTGCGCTCAATAAATATAACCCCGTCTCACCGTAGTAGCTCTTGTTAGTTTTGTCAACCTCCGTCTGAGTCAGGATTAACACTTGTGTGCCAAGTGCGTTCCATTTGATTGTTGCACGGTCAGCTTTGTAGAAGGTCTTCTGGCTAGTTGGTGGTGCTGAAAGAGTGAGAAGACCATAGATGCGTATCACGGCTGGCGCTCCCTTTTTTTCCGCCACAAAGACGGCTATATGAGGATTAAGTCCAGGACTGAGTGTAAGACTGGTGCAGCCCTCGACTTTGAGCTTATCTATAACACCTTTCGCCCAATCTGCTGGACTGAATACTTGAACCTCGGATCCGGAAAGTCGTATAGCATGTGACTCAGAGGCTGTGTATTGCAAGTTCCAGCCCTCTTGCGATTTTTGGGTGAATGCGAATACTTCCTCGCCAGTAGCGATGGAGAAAATTCGCAAATTTTTGTGCTGAGAGCCATCTTCCAAACGAACTGAAATCATAGTAAAACGAGAATGTAGTAAGGCACTGCTTAGACTGACTTGGACGTTCCCATGTTGATAAGAAGGTCGCTTTCGGTGAAAACCCAATTTCGACAACGTTTGGCAAGGCCAATTCTTGAAGGAAGGCCCCATCCTCAGCTTGAAAAATGCGCACGCTTGATTGCTTTAGTTTAAGTCTGAAAGAAAATAACAAGACTACTCAAACACACCCAGTTGGGACTGCATAGGCGAACAGCTTGCCATCAGGGCTGTGTTGATAAGTCCTAGAGGTTGCATCCGGCTTCTGAAAACCCTCTAAAGGTACGTAGGAAGGAGTACCGCCGACAAGGTCAAGCTGTTTCTGGGATCGGACTGCACCAGTCAAACGAAAACTCACAAGAACCATGGGCATAAAGTTACGTACAGGCATATTGCTGGGATATTTGGATGGCCATTGGGATGCGAGCAGACGAAGCAACTAAATGCTTCAAAAGGGCCCTGTGCGGCGGACGGGAGAGCGGGGAAGTGACGAGGAAGTGACGAGGAGAACGTGGCGGAGCTATGTCGGAGCTTGAATATCTGGAGCATAGACGAGTCAAACAACGCGTGTCTGGCACGAGGCCCCATGATATTAGTAAAGACTGCAACTTGCAAACAGGTTACGATAACGTTATGGATGAATCTATCGAGTTGTTAAGCAAGTTTTAATATTCATAATTTTTTGGTTGAAATGTTGACCAAACCAAGCAGCGAACATCGTTTCCCTTCTTAAGCTCACTTTAGCAACTATCAGCGCATGTTACAACTATGGAAGCCGTGTTAAGAACGTGTCCAAAGACAAGCCAATGATTATTGGCCAGTTGTTGAAAACGCATAAAATGCTTGATGATATACGCGAACTAGTGGAGGATGAAGAAACCAAAGAGTATTCCCGATTACACGTTCTAACCGAGTTACTGAATGCACGCAATGCCTTCCCTCGTTACCGTTACGAGCTGGAAACTTTCAAATCAAAGTTAGTACCTGAACGTGGAGACAATGATTTTGCTCTGCATGCGTTGATGTGGCCGGTCAAACAAGCCCACATAAAGGAGACTCTTGACTATCTAGGACAATTCCAGCATCTGCTGGGTTTGGCCCTGAACGTGGAACATCATACGTATGTTGCAGCTACTTCACGTCAGACTGGTCCTGATCGTGCTACAGACCCTTGAACTCAGAAATTCCCCCCAGTCTCATGGGTATGTGCCATTGTGTCTGTGGCAGCCCCATATTTTCTGACATTTCATGCATGCAGTAAAACATCATCGCAATTCTTATGATTGGTTATTGGCTCCCGATCACATCTCAAAGCATGCAAACGCTCGTAAGGAGCGACAGGAATTGACAGGTTTATGGTTTGTGCAGGGAGAGTGCTTCGAGGGCTGGAAAACCATTGCCAACTCGTTCCTTTGGCTTCATGGAATGCGTATGTTTTAATGTTGCAATTTTTGAGAAGCCCGCGCCGCTGACGGATTAACACAGCTGGGTCTGGAAAAACCATTTTATGGTAAATCTGTAATGTGTGCCGAATTTAGCGATCATGTTAACACTTGCAACAGCTCCACTATCATCGAGGAGATGTTCCAGTACTGCAGATCAAGGCCCTCGCTCGCAATCGCTTATTACTATTTCGATTTCCACAACAAGGACATATATTCACCCCACGTTCTCCGGTCTCTCATTAAACAGCTGGCCCTGCAATGCCCAAGCACACCTGCCGCTTTGGTGAGGCTATTTTCTGACAGTGAGAAGGGTCAACGATACCCCACTCTGGAGGAGCTACTTTCAACCATCAAGTCCATCGCCAAGAACTTTGAGGATGTTCATATTGTCTTCGATGCTCTCGATGAATGCCGGGATAGACATGATTTCCTGAAAATTATCAAACGCATCCACGGCTGGGGGTTTGGTTCATTACACATGCTAGCAACTAGTCGACGGGAGAGAGACATTATCAATATGCTGGATACTCTGGTTTCACACGAGGTACCTATGGATGAAAGTTTTGTCAATGGCGACATTCGTGTCCATGTGTCCAAAACACTCGATCGTGATGACGACTTTCGAATTTACTCGGCAGAGGATAGGAGATTGGTGGAGACTACTTTAACTGAGGGTGCTCATGGAATGTAATTCTCCCCTCTCCTCCTTGCCAATTGTTACTGACAAGAAAGCAGGTTTCGATGGGCAAGTGGTCAGCTGGATATAATACGAGAGTGCTATTCTCCCGCCGAACTCAGGAAAGCACTGAAGTCACTACCGAAAACGTTATATGAGATGTACGATCGGATCATCTCGGATATTGCCCAAGAAATTAGGCCGAACGTTCTGAGGGTCTTGCAGTGGCTCTCATTCTCCGTTCACACGATATCACTGCAAGAAGCTGTCGAAGTCCTGGCCACCCATCCCGACGCGGATGATGGACTTCTTTTTGACTCAGGCCGACGGCTGTGGGATCCACGACAGATTGCTGCCATATGTCCCAGTCTGATTACCATTACTATCCCAGCCGTCGAGAGGGGCGACATCAATAATATCGACACCGAACACAAGAGCTCTGACCCATACTGGGCCCGTATTACTGAGCCGGCAGAAGTCAGATTGACTCACTTCTCCGTTCGGGAGTATTTGATGTCAGACCACCTCCGCCAGTGCGACGATAAACTGTCGTTCTATTACTTCGACCAGAAAATCGCCGACAGGATTATTGCCCAGACATGTCTCGCCTACCTGCTGCAATTCAAGCAGTGGGGTGGTATCAAGCCAAGTACGAGAGCATCCTATCCTCTATCATATTATGCTGCACGGTACTGGATGGATCATGCTCGGTCAAGTGATGACTCAGATACTCTACATCGACTGGTTATGGAGCTTCTTCAACCTAAGAATGCTATGTATACAAACTGGCTAGACCTCTACAATCCGAATGATTCTATGAGAAGATCACCTATGACATGTGCACCACTTTATTATACTTCATTGGCAGGATTGCAAAAAGCATCCAAGAGACTCTTAGAGGATGGTTTAGATGTGAACGCAACAGGTGGACAGTACGGCAGTGCGCTGCAGGCGGCATCATCACATGGTCGGGAGAGCATCGTTCGATTGCTGATAGACAAGGGTGCGAACGTCAACTTGCACGGAGGTGAATGTGGTGGTGCGCTGCACGCGGCGTCTTTCAATGGCCATGAAAACATCGTGCGGTTGTTACTGGATCATGGAGCAGACGTCAACATGCGAGGAGGAACGTACGGCAATGCGCTGCAGGGAGCTTCGTTAAATAGTCACGAAAACATCGCTCACTCGCTGCTAGACAAGCAAGCGGATGTAAACATGCACGGAGGAAACTACGACAGTGCGCTGCAGGCTGCGGCAGCAGGCGGCCACGAGGGTATAGTTCGGCTACTACTCGGCACAGGTGCCGATGTCAACATGCATGGAGGGATGTATGGTAGTGCGCTGCAGGCGGCGGCAACAAATGGTCACGAAAGAATCGTTCACTTGCTGGTCGAGGCGGGAGCGACTTTTCAATTAGACGGAGGTAAGTATGGTAGTGCGTTGCAGGCGGCGTCGTTCAATGGCTACGAGAACATCGTGCGGCTGCTACTGAATCTGGGAGCCAACGTCGACATGCAGGGAGGGATATGCGGCAATTCTCTGTATGGGGCTGCGTTAAATGGTCACCAGAACATCGTTCGCTTGCTTTTGGACAAGCGAGCAGATGTGAACATACAGGGCGGAAGCTACGACAGTGCGCTTCAGGCTGCTGCTGCAGGTGGTTACGAGAGTATCGTTCGCTTGCTACTCGCGATAGGTGCCGATGTCAACATACAGGGAGGAATGTATGGCAGTGCGCTGCAGGCGGCGGCAGCATGTGGTCACGAAAACATCATTCGATTGCTACTCACGAAGGAAGCGAACATAAATATCCAAGGAGGAAGCTATGGCAGTGTCCTACAGGCAGCGTCATTAAATGGTCACGAGAACATCGTTCGGTTATTACTCAATAAAGGAGCTCGTGTGGACGTACGCGCGGAGAAACCTGGCGGTGCCTTGGAGGCAGTGTTGTCACATGGGAAGACTCTAGACACACTCCACATCGACCTCTTGGATTTAATTTTCGGTCAGCTGTACTCACCATTTATTTATGATTGGGAACAAAGATGGTTGGACTGGTCCCATCGACCGCCATCGGTTGGGCTATTGCCCGTCTCTCTCGTTTGCAGACACTTACGAAGGGCCGCCTTACCTTGGATATTCCGTGATGTCCGCTTCATGCCTATGCGTTTGGGCCAGTTTGTTCCTCGAAATGTCTGGTCCTATGTTCGGTGCGTAGGCTTGATTAATCCTGATATTCGTGAACTGACACTATTTATCCCAAGAACGTTCAGGTTCTACGACTATCCTCCCAAAGATGCAATCAAGGAAGAACTTGACCTAGTCAGAGAAGAATCATATAAACTCCTTTCAGGATTGGATCAGGTCAGCACGCTTCACTTGAGGGCATCGATACTACCCCAGGCGTTGGTTCTTTCATCAGCGTCGCTCCCCAAGTTGTCATCTCTAGTTTTCGGTTATTATCCTTCAATCACCGATGGCCCCTTGCCGTTGTATAAATTTAGTCACTTGCGACACCTGGTTCATATTGATCGAGGTCTCATTAACTCGAATGGCTCGGACAACGACATCACTGAACAATTTGGACGATCTGTCTTTGATGCTGCATATGCGTCGGCTTCATTGCTTATTCATCTCGAAGTCCCTGCGCGTTTCGCCCAGTTCGAGAGGATGGCTACTCTACCGTTAACATCTCTGCGAACACTAGTATTACAAGGTCGTTTACATTCACAAGGCTCGATATCTTTCCGAACAGTTCTAGCTGCAACACCACAATTATCTGAGCTAACGATCAATATTCTTGTAGTTGGTGGTACCAACAGTCATTTTGTTGTGTATCCGGACGACCATGATGCCACAACAGACGATCGCTCCATTCCCCCAATACCAAACTTGCGCCGTCTCACGCTTGCTAATGCAGATCCATCCGATCGTATCTTCCAAGAACTAACTCTCGAGACGACGTTTCTTTCCCTTTCTACTATTGTCCTCGATACATCCCGCATATCTGAGCTTGCCTTATCCTGTCATGCCGCTTGTGATATTCTACAAACATGCACCGCATTCAATCTTAAAGAATTTTGCATTTCAATATCCGGAGAGCTGCCTCCCGAGCTGTTGATGTTAATTGCCCAAACATTTCCCTTTCTTGAAAAATTTGAGTTGTGTCATCGACTCCGCGCGGACAAGAAAGGTGATACAATACAGGAGAAGGAATACTCACCGGTGCGTCAATATTTTTTCTTCTGAAATTAGGAAGTTTGGACATAATATTTGAGATCCTAGGAATCGTATGCCTCAGCATTCTCAGGATTTTTGTGCCTGCGCCATCTCAATGTGGACTGGCCGTTGACGAATGTGAGTGATCCCTGGGAGGGAACCATACTTTCACCTCGCATCGAAATGGAGAGGTTCGCAAACCTTGTTGCCCTTAACGTCAACTCTCTTCTCTCCATCGGGTTCCCCGAAAGCGTGTATACTGTTTCCAGTTTGCCATGGAAGGTGTTTGTCGTCGAGCGCAATGACATTGCCGTCGATTCCAGCGTGACAGTCATCCCGGTAGACAACACTAGACCACACGTTGCGGAGTTGTACGTTCTTGATAGTTGTTTACCGCCAGGAATTTCGCTGATTATCAAACAGTAATCGTATAAGTCAGGGACTATGGACAAGGCCGCCTCCCGATGATTTTCCGTATGAAGAAACAGAGGAACCAAGATTTATTCTTTCTGAAGATCAATGAACAAAGGAGTCTGGCTCGTATCATGTATCATATGATGATGAAGGGAGTTTGTGCTGTTTGAGTTACATCTTTGGTATATTTTCGATAGCAATTCGAGGCCCTGCTAGTTGGGCATCAAATGCAACCCATACCTCTCTCAAAAATGCCTGCAGTACCAAGAAAGAATCAGGAAGGGGGGACTGGAGATCGTCATGATACTTACATTGCCGTAAATATCATACGACTTGCCGGTGCTTTCGATGGATGATCCTCCAGCGAGCGAGGAGATATTCCCCTTGAACTTCATATAAGTAAAAGAATATTTGCCTTGAAGTATCTTGGCTGGAAGTCTAATCTTCTTCTCGCCCAGTTGAACGCTTATTAATGACCTCCCGAGACGGGCAATTCCCTCGTCCAAGAGGTAAAAGCCATGTGGTGTTTCCTCGTACCCATCATTACCACACAGCGTCTCGTAGATCCACTTAGCTGCACCGGGTTTCAGATAAATACCTTCAGTTCCTGCACGGAGGCCATAGTCAGCTCAGGCGCCGCATCAAAATGAAATAAATATGCCTGTATCTAAGATTGCAAAGTTTTTGGTGATCTTTTCGACCCCCGGCTTGGAAACTTCATTCTTGTAGTAGCTGTAAAATTGCTCCATCAAGTTATTTGGTGACGGTGACGGTAAGCAGACGCCAATGCGCTTGGACTCTATAGCCCAATGATCACCGTATTCTACATCCTGAAAGTCGAATTGCCGTCCAGAGCCAAGGTCTGGCAATTTACCAAAGACGATGGTGGAGGGGAGTCTATTGTAAATTAGCAGACACTCGTCGACAATACTGCCGACTCACGTCTCGTGGAGCATGAAACAAAAATATGGGTCCTAGGAACAACGAAGATCAGAACATGGCTATATGCTTCAGAGAGTAAAATTCCAACTTCTATGAGTTTCTCGTCGAGAAGAACCTCAATAAAGGTCTGCATGTATGGTGGTCAATGGTCGTTAATGTAATCCAATATCAAGAATAAACCATACTCTGCTATAGGAAGAGGGGCTAAAATTAGCAGGATTTACAGCAGGGCTAAAATAGAGCATCAGATAGTTTTGTACGTGATATTATTTCAGGAATTCACCGCGTCGGACCCAAGGGGAAAACGCCTTGGTGCCGAAAGTAGATTGCCTCGGAATTGAGATTGGTGGCCGCACCGAACGTCCAATGTACCTTAAATCTAGATTGGCCAACACCAAGCTCTACTAAATCCTTACAAACGACACCAGCTGTAGGAATTGATTTATATAAACCCCACTGGTGTAAGTAGAAACTCTCTTACAAACACTCGATTGGTCGACGTATGATGCCATAAAATGACTGAGAGGTAGCGTCGTCCGTGTAGGGTCATATGCCTTGTCGCTTGTCGGGATTGGCGTGCTTCTTACCCAACTACAAAAACCAGTGAACGTAAGTGGTGAGACTAGTCAGAGAAACTTACGGTATATTTGACCCTGTTGAGAAATAAACATTGTTAGGATCGGAAGCCTCCCCGGATCATATCAAATTTACCTGTGTCCACAACGAGACCGAAAGAAGCGTTAGTGTTTCCAAATTTCTGCCCACAACCCAAAAAAAAAGCTCATAAATATCAAAGATGGCCCAATTAGGTGAGGATTTGGTTACCGCCTTGATGATATACAGCCCACCTGTTACATCAGGAATTAGCTTATGAATATTTACATCAATCAGTAATGCATCACATACCGTCAACGGTACCATCAAAGTCAATTGCCTTTTGCTGGTATGGGATGCCGTACGAGAAAGCTCTACGCGGCTCCTGGACCAATATGCTTTGTGCAGAGATTTGACCGGACTCAGGAAATGTTGAAAACGAGTCCTGCTGGCACGTTTGGGAACTGGCTTTCGCAGCAGGCAATTCTTTGAGTACCCTGGTCGGTGCGTTGGCGTAAAGACGATTATTGATGTAGTACAAGCAAGGAATGTTGAATTTTATCTTGGGAGGCTTGAATTTCCATCTGAGAGCATCTCTGCATGCCTGCAGTAAGTAGGCCATTAGTGTCAGCGTTTTACAACTTTGAGAAGAAAGCTTTATACCAAGTCCTCTGGGGTCACCATCTTTCCATCGAATATCAGATCAAGGGATACACGTCCCAAAACTTCAGCGTCATTCATTTCAAAATGAAAGAGAGTCCAACACTGGCAGATAGAGAGCGTACCAGGCCTAGCATATAAATGCTTTTATAGGCGCTTGGTTCTTTAGTCTGATGTCAGAACATTCTGAATCTCGTGCATCCCCAAACGATTCCAGTGTTCAATTCTCATGGATTTTCTTCCTGGTGAATGCCCGAGCAGACTTCTTGTGATCAATGGACATGCGGCATCAAGGCGAGAAGTATGCGTGCCACAACTATAACTCCCAATTGAAGACAATATGACATGAGTCTTCAAGCTTCAGGACTACACGTGGATGTAATGTCTGATTTCAGTGGGCTCTCGAAGATGGAGAAATTAAAAAGGTAAACACGTTGTTACATCGTTGTAGAAGTCTGTTATGGACTGGCACGGATCGGAAGCATCGGGCCTTGGTTGTTTGACAAAGAGATACAGCGTTGAATTTACGTCATTCAAATTTAATATACGTAATTACAGGATTAAGATCTAAATTGTATATCAAATTACATACAATAACAGAGGGAAGCAAAGGAGTAAGCAGGCGAGAAGTAACAAATAAACCTAGCATGAAGACACAGACTTTGGATGGACAGCTTTTCGAATAAGTCGGAAGCTTAAGTTTATTGCTCACCATCCTAATAAGACTATTTGTAATTAGTGTGAGCATTGGACAAAACAGAAAGACTATCCCGACTTGCCTGGCCTACTTTAGATGACTACCATGACAGTGACACTGTCAGCGCAGTAGGAAGTACAACTAGGATTATGACATCGCTTAGATCCTCGAGGGTATTGTTCGAATAATGGAGTCTCTGCAATATGCGTACAGTGCAATAGACTTCCTGGGGGATTTCTTCAGGTACGTGATCCACGTGCATTGATCCACGTGCATTAGCTCACATTTCTTGATTAATGGTGTCACCCTTTCAATATTTCAAGCACGCTTTTTGGGTGGCGCAACAATGTTGGACACCAATTACGTGTTTTGCCTACCGTATTTCGATGTTTGAATGTTAACTGATCAATGATATATGAAGCGGCCGCTAATTTTGTTTTGACCTATTTGCGCTGCCAGTGGTTTTATTGGCAACTTTCTCTAAAGAGAAACCTAAGTCATTACACGCTGTGATATGAACTATAATTATTGCTTGAGGCTGGATATAACTGGAACCGTAAGCTTACAATATATGAATTCTTGTTTTGCGTCCGTAGGCTCATCGGACCGACTAACGTTTCGACGACAGATTGGCGCTCCCAATGATTTTAATTGGGGAACTTTCCTCAAGAAGAGGAACCTATCTCATTGCACGCGGTGATATGAACCGT
The DNA here is from genome assembly GCA_003316585.1 of Gomphus bonarii. Classification (NCBI taxonomy): domain Eukaryota; kingdom Fungi; phylum Basidiomycota; class Agaricomycetes; order Gomphales; family Gomphaceae; genus Gomphus; species Gomphus bonarii. The sequence goes on from QFEC01006139.1 coordinate 23,197, forward strand.
AATTGTTGTGGAGCTGGATACAGCTGGAACAATAGAACTACAAGACTATAATAGATTGGTCATGTTTTGTATTTGTATGTTCATCGGACTTGGCGTGCCGCAGAACTGTGTGGCCTGCACGCTGATTTCGTCTTGACAATCAAATCGGCGTTGCGAACGTTTCAATTGGCAACGTTCCCCAAGAGGAGGAACTCGGGTCATTACTATAATTATGCGGTAATATGGACGCTTAGAGACTCAAACAATTGGAACTGAAAGCTTACTATAGATGTGGTCATGTTTTGCATCCGTTTCACGGTTCGCTTACCCTTAAATTTAGGAATCCTTGGGATCCGGCCATCTGTCTCTCGCCCTCCAATATGATTTCTTCTCATTGTTCTCACAACAAAAATGAGCTGGTCTGCGAACCGGGCCATGCGAACGGGAAACATTGAGCGTGTGGTCCGCAAGTATCAAGTGATAGAATAGATTATGTTTCATGATAGACGCAACTTTTTTAGAGGCTCAACCTTAGTGTTACAACGATGAAACGGTGCGTTTTTTCCCAATTGATCAGGAAGTGAGGTGAATGTGTGCCTTGAGTCACCCTGTCTTAAGGAAGTTGCAGACCATTCAATACCAACCGGCAATTGTAGTGAAAGACAAATCCCGGAATACCCATTAGTAGTTAGTGCTTAGCTCTATTGGGGAGGTTGCGCTATCGAAAATCTACGCGCCTGTCTTGTGGATCAACAATGTGCATCATGTATATGTTCGTAACAAGTATGAGAGGATGAATCCTGAAATGCTATCAAATGACAATTGAAAGAGTCGATACCCATCTACTTGAATTGTCATAAGTGCCACAAGACTAACCACAAAGAGAGCGAGAACGGTCATCATTGCAGGTGTCATAGTGGTTAGCGAAGAAAGTAACGACACCGTATACAAAAGACCATGGCTGTAATATTGATATCAGAGGCAACTAAACCGCAAATTTGAATTAATGTTGATGTTTTGACAGAAATTCCATCTGAGAGCATTTCCGCATGCCTGCGGTGTAAAAATAAATAGACCATTAGTGTCAGCATTTTACAATGATAAGAAAGAAGCTTAATACGAAGTCCTCTGGGGTAACCATCTTTCCATCGAATATCAGATCAAGTGATACACTTGCCGAAGCTTCTGCATCAGCCATTCCAAAGATATTGAAAGAGAGTCCAACGCTGGCAGATAGAGGGAGTACTAGGTTCTAGGAGGTCTGTGCCTTACCATACAAGTGCCTTTATAAACGCTTGGTTCCTTAGTCAAGTGTCACAACAATCTGAGTCCTCGTGCATTCCGAACAATTCCAGCTCAAGTAGTGGCCGTCCAATTCCAATTCTCATGGGGTTCCTTCCCGGTGAATGCCTGGACAGAATTCTTGTGATCAATGGACATGCGGAATCAAGGCGAGAAGAATGCGTGCCGTTGAGAATGCAACAGAAATCACAATCGACGGGTGTGGCATGACATACTCCAGTGATTTCCATGACGCTAGGAATATTGCGAGCTCACAAGTATCACATGACGCGTTTCCATTATATAAGTTACGCGGTAGTTAATACTTTCTTTGTCAAATTATAATGAACTCAAAACAAGAAAAAGGAAAGGAATAGAAAAAGGTATAAATTAATAAAGCTAGAATAAGTTCTATTAATTTTTAAATTTGTCCTTATAAAATGACAGATTTTCATGATTTAACTTTATATAAAAACCGTTATACTGATGTTACTATTAAAACAGATGAAATTATGAGTCATTATAATATATCTAGTAGTCCTGGAAGCATTTGAGTCCGATTGACTTGAGGGGAAATTCAACAGACCCACCACACTACTTGGGTGTGTTAGGGGATATTGGTGTCATATTAGGGATTGTGAATTCAGGTGTTGAGCGATATGGGTTTAGGTAGTGATGTTTGATGGGCTCAAAGCTTGTTTGCAGGCAGTGACGAGCATCCTCTAACAACACAAAATGAGTATGCAATTTGGGGTATTTTTGTGAAGTCGGTTAGTAACTTTTCCACACTAAATGCTCACAGAAATAGCCTCATTAGCCATGCTAAGAGATTTAATGCCGGATTCAAGCTCTTTAAAATGCGTTCTATGCACGCTCAAGTGCAGTAAATTTTTTAAATACTTGGTGAATATGCAGATGGGTGTAGCAGCAGATGTTGCTATATACAATGATGCCGACAAATCTGATTTGATGATCCCTGAGAACAAATTCTACCTTGCAGATGCCAGTTTTGATGCATGTGATAGGCTCCTTGTTTCATTTTGGGGTACCTGATATTGTAAGGGCAACCTCTGGTACACCTGTGGAATATCACACCATGTTAGCAAGGGGGAAATCCTAAGAGAAAAACATAGAGATCCCTTGCTAGTGTGCCCTCTGATATATATACCAATGGTCCATGCCAGGACATGGTCCAAGGTTTGGGTGTTCAGTTTGGGGCATATTTGTCTGGACTGAGTCACATAATCTCAGATGGAGTGAGCTTGTCTCAGGTTGAGTGGTACTTGCCTTGGTCCTCCTTGTTCCTTGGTCTGCAACCTTGAACTTCTGTATCTGACCTCAGACCTTTGGGGTCAGTGCCTGAAGGCCTGGGAGGTCTGAAGGTTTGGACACCTCAGGTATAACCTTTGGATCAATGTTGAGTAGTTAAAAAGAATATCAATATATTTAAAGAGACATTATGATTGTACTCTGAGTTCTTTTATTTATTTCCTAATTGGGACCTGTTAGATCCTAGATCCCCTCTGATAAATCTCCATCTTAGCACCCTTAGTCATCCACCTCCAAGTCATGTCTGAACCATATTCACCCCTCCAGAGCACTCCACACCTAACACATCTCTTCTGAGCTTCTCACATGATCTCCATGTACACATCACTCCATTCTGTCATCATCACCACATCATCACTCTGACAGACAGACCTCTACATCACCACCTCTGTCATTCCTTGCATCATTTTCTAGTGTGTTCCATAGTTCCACATGATCTGCTTTCTCTTTATATCTCCATATCCTAATGTAGTTTCTCTTCCATATTCAGATGACCCTTTTCCATTTTGATGTCACATCTCTGAATGCATATAAACCTCTATGTCTTCATAGCTGATTCTCTAGTTCAAATAACAATTTAGTCTCCTCCTTATTACCTCCATGAACTCTCTCCACAACACCTATACAAGGACAAGATGACATGAGAGGGTGCAACACATAAGTTGAAGCCAAGTCCTCACAACTTCACACCCAGGTTTGACTGTGATGGCTTGGACCACTGGAGAACCCTTCAGACATGATGTCCATGACCCTGGACTTAACAGTATATTCAAAATCTCACTCTTCATTGTCTATAAGATGTAGCACTTGAAGCACCATATGTGCTGGAACTCTTAGAACTATTTCAGAAGCATCTGTATGCCATGCATCTCTAACTTGTAACATCCCAGTCATGCTCCCAAGTTGTGAGGGTGACACTATTGACAAGGTCATGACAACAAGATACTCCAATATTTAATGAGCTGATAAGGGGTTTTTCCACCTGGTGTAGTGGTGTTGGGAATAGTAATGGTACTAGGGTAATTACTGTACTATATCTGAGTTCTAATAGATAAGCACCCGTGTGGATGCTTGCTATGCTCCGCCATATGTGTATGAGTCTGGTGCAGTCCTGCTGTGCCCTATGTGTATGAGTCTGTGTTTGAGTTTGTCAACACACCCTTTTTTACTTCAACAAGTGGTAATCCTCAGAGATCAAGCTGAGGGGCAACCATTACACCAGTCACACTTATATACCCTAGCGGAAAGTCACAGAAGGTCATAGAAGGTGACGGAAGGTTCTAGAAGGTAATAGAAAGTGATAGAAGGTCCCAGAAAGTTATAGAAGGTGATGGAAAATTATGGAAAGTTCCAGAAGGTTACGAAAGGTCATAGAAGGACATAAATGAGAAACAACAACTGACAGTGATCTCTAACTGAACCCTGACATCACCCCCCTCTCAATGCATGGCATCTCGATGTGGACCTCAAGAGTGAACTTCCACCCCTTCCAGAAGTATTGGCTCGAATGGGTTTTGGGAGGATGGATTCAATGGAAACATCCCCCAAGATACCATTTCAGGGCTCTCCAAAATGAGGAGAGGGTGGAGGTTGTGCTTGATTCAATCATCACTCCAGGATACAGTGGGAGTGTGAAGGAATAGGTGATGCCAAATTTGTTCCGTCTCTCAAACAGTGCGATCTCTGCACATTTCCCTATGGTGTTGTGACCCCATTCCCTGGTGAATCCCTCAAATGTAAAGGAAGTAAGGGATGCACCTAGGAGTAGTGGATCCCCTGCTTTGTAGGGCTGATGGATCCTGGGTTGTTTCCACCAGGGAAGGGATAAAATGGGTTTGGGTTTGGGTGGCATGTCAAGGAGTGTCTCAACTTGTCTGATGTCCTCTGGCTTGAAGGACCAGTGTGAAGATAAGGGGAAGGATTGAAGAGGGATGAGATGTGGCTGGCTGGATTGAGTGGACATGTTGTAGTGATGGGGGTAGCTGTTATCGAAGTGGGTAGAGAAGGGGTCAATAGGGAATGTTTATATAAGGTTGAGTGAAATGAATAGAACGTCAGGTGGGACTTCATTTATTTTTTGGGGTTAGAGTGTCACATGCTAGGTCCCTTCCTTCTGTCCAATCGAAGAGATGTTGCTTGGGAGTTTCCATGAAAATTTCTAAAGTTTGAAAGGGGAGGGTGGTGAATAGAGTAGCTGATATATGTTGTGGGACTTCAGGGTTTTGTTGATGAAATTCCATGACAAGTTGTCTTGCTCCAGAGACGTCCTTCACAGGCAACCAGGAATCATCTGCAGGTCCATAGCCCTTCCAACAGACTAGGTATTCTAGTCATCCTTGGTAGACCCTGCTGTCTAGGATCCTTTCAACTTCACACTCAGGGACTCCATCTCAAGTAACAGGAGGAGGGGGAGGTTGAGCATGTTGTTCCTGGATTGGATCCTCTTGGTAGGGGCATAGGAGGTTGACAGAGAAGACAGGATGGGTGCAACCAAAAGATGGTGGGAGTTGGAGGCCATAGGCATTCCGGGATACAACCTTGTTTACTGTATAAGGACCCAACCATTTATGATCCAACTTCTTCATTGGGTGAGTGATTGTAATGTTTTGTGCATTTAGCCAGACCTTATCACCAATTTTGTATGTGGGAGCAGCCTGGCGGTGCAAGTCATAGAACCTTGCTATGTCATCTGCAGCCTTTGATAGGGCAGAGCAAGCTTTGTTAGTGGCTTTTTCCATGTGAGTGGTGAATTCATCCAGTGCTTCCAATCGGGTTTCTTGGGTTGGTTCTAGTCCAAGTCTTGGATGTTGACCACTGTCGAGCATGAAGGGAGTAGTTTGGGTTGCGGAGTGAATTTGATTGTTGTATGCAAACTCAGCAAGGGAAATCCAATCTAACCAGTCATCTTGACACTGGTTGACAAAGAGTTGGAGGTATTGC
>QFEC01006140.1:2094-14728 GCA_003316585.1 Gomphus bonarii
TTGTCAATGGCATGGTGGGGTTTTTGCCCTTGTCTTGGTGACAGTCCAAGGTTTTGTTTGAGTTGTTTTCTTGAGCGACTTCAGAGCATCATTCCCAGTAGCGGGCATTGATGGACTGGGTGAGGGATCAAAGTTCGTGCAATGTGCTGGGTTTACCAACATGGGCCACTTCATCCCTAATCCATGCCGGAAGTCCATTGTAGAACTGGCAGCGGAGTGTGGTGTCTCCCCAATGGACATGTGCTGCAAGGCAGTTGAACTCGAGCAGGTATTTGGTGACTCATTGGTTGTCACACATGCAGAGGGTTTTGAGGTCTGCTTCTGCTTTGCCAATGGGGTCATGTGGTCCAAAGTTGTCTTTCAACTCTGACACGAATTCGGAGTAATCGTCTATCCACGAGGGGTTGATGTTGGAGGAAAGGGCCAGTTCGAACCAGTCTAATGCGGTTCCTTTCAGGTAGGACAGTACATAGGTGACCTTTGCACTGTCGGAGGAAAAGGTGTCAGGATGGTCATGAAAGTTTAGATTACATTGAACCAGAAATGGCTGGAGTTTACAACTGTTGGAACCATCAAAGGTGTCTGGTTCATGGACTTTGGTCTGTGGTGAGGACTTCTTTGGTGATGACAGGTTGTTGGCCAGCATGGTGATGGCCTCAGCAAGGTTGGGGATGTCGTTGGAGTTTGATGACAATGCTCTCAGAGGATTTGGGGCCAGGAACGGATTGGATGGAGATTGCGGAGGGTTGTGATCAGAGGGTGTGTTGGGCGGATTGGGCATGTCCAGGTAAGGTGCTTGTATGGGGTTTTCGGGAACGAGTGGGGTTAGGGGTGAGTGAGTACTCGGGAGCATGGCTGGGATGTTAGGTACATGGCATACGGATGCTTCTGAAATGGTTCCAAGGGTACCAGCTTGTAGGTTGCTTTGAGTGCTATGTTTCATAGACAATGAAGAGTGAGAGTTTTAATATACTGTTAAGTCCAGAGTTGGAGACGTCTTGTCCGGGAGGTCCGGAGTGGTCGAACAGTTGATTTCAAGCTGGGGTGTGGAGTTGAAGGGACTTGGCTTCAACTTATGTGTTGCGCCCTCTTGTGTCGTCTTGTCCTTGAATTTATGGAGTTGCGGAGCAGAGTTGCGGAGTGAGAACAGGGTAATGAGGTAAGACTAAATTGATATTCAAACTAGGGAACTAGCTATGAATACATGGAGGTTTAAATGCATTTGGAGCATGAGATTAATATGGAGCAGGGTTGTCCGAATGCGGAGGAGTTACTATACTAGGATGCAGGGATGCTAAATGAGAGATGGGGTCATGTGGAACTATAGAACATACTAGAAGATGACATGGAAGGTAACAGAAGGAGTGACGTGGAGATCTGTGTATTGGATTGATTACGTGGGAGAGAAGATGGAGACGGAGTATGGAGTATGCGGAGGTCACATGGGAGTTGTCCACAGTGTGGAGTATGATGGGGGATAGAGATCTGTCTAGAGGGCTGAGATCAATCTGGAGGAGCGCAGAGATGAATGATAAATGGGTGCTAAGGGCGGAGATTTGTCGGAGGGAACTTAGGATCTAACAAACTACCAACACAGAAGTATCTAACAATGTGACATAGAATTCTACAGAGTAGGTATGTCCTGAGAGGATGTGGATAGGTATTTCTACCAATTTGGTGATTACTGAGTTCATACTACCATCAAATAATTTCAGAGGAACTGGAGGAATAGAATGTGTGGGTATACTATGTCTATGAACAAAAGTAGATTCTATAAAACTATGAGTGGAATCTGAATCAATCAAGCATTTAAATGGATTATTAGAGGAACTGGGGATAGAATTGGTAGACAAGTAAACTATTGAAGAGTTTGGATTAAAAAGAGCAGAAGCATTGAGCTTAACCTCACTACTAGCACCAGCTGAGTCAATGCAACTCTCAGGGTGCTCAGAGGCTGAAGAGTTGCAGACTATTTTTTTTGGCTCAGTAACCTTAGCTGAACTTTTGGCTTGGTATCCAAGGTAGTAGCCACCTTGGGGATTGAAGGGGTCAACATCACTCATGCCTTAGTGGATTTTGGACACTCAGCAACTTTGTGACTGTCAGCACCACACAAGAGACAAATATTATTGTTGATGTGTCACTGGTGTTCCTTGGGGAGGAGCTTTCCATCCTTATTGAGCTTGTTTGTATACTCAGGTGGGTTCAGCTGGGATGTAGTATTGTCCTTTCCCTTGCCCTTAGTTTTTTTGGGGATGTCAGACTTGTCCATGTTAGCTTTGGGCTTATCTGACTTTCCTTCTTTTTTCAGCTCAGCGGGACCCTCTTGGGCCTGCTCTGCCTTTCTCTCCCAGTATCTCAGATTGGTCTGCTGAACAATGTTTCAGATATGGTCAAGGGTCTGGGGCTTGTTGAAATCGACCAAGCCATCCTTGATTTGTTTCAGTAGGGCCATGTATGCCTTCTGAAGCAGGGCATTGTCATTGTAGGCAATGAACACTGCAAGTCTCTAGAATTCCACAAAGAACTGAGTGGCCTTGTGATTTTCATGCATAGTTAATTTTTCAAGAGCAGTCTCAGCTTTGGCTTGTTCATCCCAGGAACTGAAGTTGATTTGTAACTCATCAAGATAGCCATCCAAGTTGGTGGCCCATCTCGGTTTGGTTTGGGATTGCCGGTGAGATATGGCTCGAAACATTCCAACATGGTCCCTTTGAGGTAGGAGATCATGTAATTGACCTTCTGCCTATTGTCAGTAAAGGCATTAGGATGCATCTGGAAATTCATGTTACACAAAAAGATGAAGCTCTTGAGCTTCTTTAGGTTGGCCCCATCAAAGGGGTCAGGTTCCCAAATTTGGGCAGTCTGACCATCTTGGTGTTGCTACTTGGCAGTCCTACCAGGCTCCAAGATTGCATCAAGGATGTCCCAATTGTTTGCAGGTTGAGGGGCAGCTCTGGGTGGAGAAGCAGCCTGAGGAGGAGGAGGAAATTGGGGAACAGGAGGATCTTTGGGTTTGGGGACCTTGGTTGGCCTAGCCAAACTATGTTTGCTCCTGTCTGGGTTGATTTTGTATTCAGTATCACCTTGTTGCTCATACTCTATTTCATTGTTGATAACCTCTTGGATCTGAGTGGACCATCAGGGGGAACCGAGGGAGTGGAGCGAGTGGGGCAAAATGTTATGACCAAAGTGGAGAGATGGGGTAGATGATACACTGGATGCTCTGTGCTGTAAGACCATAGGGGTGAGCTGACTATGTTCAGCTCATGCAATAGCTCCAGTATGAGGAGGCATATTGTTTGAGTAGTAAAAGACAGATAGATAATTGGTTCAGATTATACTGTTAAGTGCATGCACACATGCCCTTGGTTTGGGTGTTCAGCTTGGTCTAATAAGCTGAGGCTGATGTGACATTGGCTTCAATGTACTTTCATTGTGCCTATCTACCTGTCTGTGCCACTGGATTTTGGACAGATGCTTGGTAGGTTTCCAAGAGTCTCAGTACCGAACAATTGGATGACTGACTTAAGGACTGATAGCATATGCCTAACTTAGTCAATAATCTGAATGGAGAATACGTACATGGAACTAATTACTTATATAGAAAAATGCATTGCCATAAGGTATCCAACAACATTGCATAAGGCATGGAAACCAGAATGAAAGAAATGGATACAAGAATAAGTAAAACATGGAGAGCAGGCATATGGCCAGCCCAGTGATGATCCTTCATGACTATTTTTTGAGCTCTATTTCTGCTTGTCCAGTGTTGTTGAAGGGCCCAAAATTCATTTCAAACTCAGCTCAAAATTTGTCCCAATTAGAGTGTTGAAGTATGAGTTATGAGTAATGCATACCTGACTGTGAGTCCACTGACTGTGCAGTCATGCTTATTGTTTCATGCCTATTGTTCGAGTCCACTCTCCACATTCACTGTAGTATAAATACTACTCACTTTTCTCCATAGTACCTCAGTCTGTTACTTACAACGACTGAGGTGAGTTAGTTCTATCCATAATCCATCTGTGACTTTATACTCATGTATTTAAGATTGCTGTTCAGGTACTTATATATAAGTCTGTTACTTACAACAACTGAGATTGCTGTTCAGACTCCAATAGGTTATGGGCATCCCATTCAGCCTCTGAAACTTCAGATTGCGCAAAGAAATAACTGCTTTCCTACAGACACAATATGACTGAGTTCAAACTTAATGAGAAATCTATTGGAAAACTCATGGATGGTGGCTGGCCACATTGGTCAAGGAAGTGTAAAGCAGCCCTCAAGTATAATGGTCTCTGGAACCTAATCAAGGGTTGACACACAACTGAACCTTCCAATGCTTCTAAAAAAGAGGACTGGCTGGACAAGAATGAACGTGTAATAGGTGCACTTTGCCAGCTTATTGACACCTCTCTCATAGATGAGGTTGAAGCTCATAAAACAGCAAAAGGTGCCTGGGAATACCTCAAAAAAAGACATACCAAGGGGGCATAGCAACTTCCTGGTTCATTGATCCTTTGACCTTCACCTCCACAATCACTTATATTAAAGACCATATCGTGACTATATATGATAATAATGCCCCTACTCATGAAGACTGGACAATTGTGTTTCTTCTCCATGCCCTAGATGGGGAGCATGAAGCACTGAAGGAAAACTTGATCAGTTTTCTTATAACTTCAGGCATATCACTTACATCAGTGGATGTTATTTCCTGGATTGAAACAAAGGCACAAGATGCCCACACACAGGAATCCCTACAGAAACATGAGACATCCCTTACAGCTCGACAAAAAAATCTGAAACAAAAACCCACGAGGGGTCCCTGTGCAAATTGCTCAAAAATGGGACATACTATTAAAAAATGTTGGGAGAAAGGGAGGGGATCTGAAGGGAAAGCTCCTGAATGGTTTAAAAATGCTAAAGCCAAGAAAAATGAGGCTGGAGAGAAATCAAAAGGAAAAGAGAAAGCTCACACAGCTCTAGATGAAGATGTTTATTCCAGTGGCTCAGAATCATGTGCCCTCCTTGATGACCTCTCCTGTTCTATGGACTGGGAAAACCCACCTGCTGATATTGTCATAGCTGTTTATCCATATTTTCCATAATATATTGACTCTGGTGCTATGAGTCATTGCTCACCTAACAAGGCAGACTTCTCAACACTACAAGGAATTCCAGCAAGGAGCATACGTGGTATAAATGGCACCACCATCTCTGCGGTTGCAATTGGAGACATCCACATCAGATCTGGAAAAAGCCACCACCTTATACTGAAGGATGCACTACATGTCCCTGAGGCTAATATATGCCTTATATCTGTTGGGCATCTTGGTGATGCAGGATTTAAAACTTTTTTTGACACTGATAACTGTAGCATCCTTTGTGGTTCAAAAACTATAGCTTAGGCTGTCAGACATGATACTGGTCTATATCACCTTACCAACTCCACTCCCATTGAGAGCATACATATTGCATGTGCTACTCCTGACCTTGCTACATGGCACTGCCATTTAAGCCACATCAATTATGGTTCCATAATAGATATGGCAACAAAAGGTCTCACCTGAGGTATGCCTACAAATCTTGCTAACCTCCTGCAAATTTGTGAACATTGTGTTGTCTCTAAACAGACACGAACACCAGTTCCAAAGTCATGGGAAGGGGAGAGGGCTAAGAAGTGGTTGGAAAAACTATATTCAGACATTACTGGACCAGAAGCTGTACAGACCCCATATGGCAAATGCTACATACTCAACTTTATAGATGACTACTCGCACAAAAGCTGGGTATACTCCTTCAAGCAAAAAAGTGAGGCAGTAGAATGGTTCAAAGAATGGAGAGAACTCATGGAATGAGAGACTAGAGAAAAAGTGAAAATTTTCCACACAGACAATGGCAGGGAATATACCTCAAGGAATTTTGAAGGATACCTATGACATCTGGGGATAAATCACCAGGTTACAGCCCCCTATACATCTGCACAAAATGGGAAGGCAGAACGCCTTCATCCCACTCTGTTCAATCATGCATGAGTAGTTATGTCTGAAAACAAGTCTCCTGCAAAATTATGGGGAGAATGCATACAAGCAGTTGCTTACCTGAGAGATCGTACACCAACTTGGCACTTGAAGAATATGACACCATACGAGGCATACTATGGGTCAAAACCAGATGTTTCCCACTTGAGGGAATTAGGGTGCCAAGCCTTCATCCTAATACAATCTGAAAACTGTCAGAAAATTTACAGTCAATCAGCAGAAGGCATACTTGTGGGATACTCTCCAAACTCCAAGGCTTATAGATGCTACTATCCAAAAACTGGTAGAATCATCACCTCCTGGCACATTACCTTCATCGAGTCACAAGATGACACACCTATACTTTACAGACCTGGGGTTGAGGTCCAGAATGATAGGGACCCAGGTGAACTCCTTGAACCAATTGGTGAGGGCATGGATCAAGGGGGAGCTCCCCAATTAGAAGACCCCCTTCTGGAACATGGAGAGTCTGCTGTGGGGGATGATGAACAAGGTATACAACCAGAAAACAATATTGATAATCTGGTCCCACACCCAAGATGATCTACTTGAGTATCAAAACCATCAGCAGCAGGTGCCACAATGAGAAATATCCCATATGAGACTCACCTGGACAAAGCCAAGTGTACTATACACAGCCTCCCAGAAAATGCTGAACTGGAGGAGTTCATGGATCTGGCAAAGGATGATCCCCATACCTATAAGGAGGCAACACAAGCATATGGTGCACCTGAATGGGAAAAAAGCTATGATGATGAATTGAATTCAATGAGGTGACACAAAGTCTGGACACTGGTTCCCTGGGATTCTGTTCCAGAGGGATGTTGCATCTTAGGAAGCCAATCTGTTTTCCTATGGAAACTAAATGAGAAGAATGAGGTTACCAGGCACAAAACATGCATAGTCACAAAAGGGTACTCATAAATAGAAGGTGTTGACTACACAGACACATTCACTCCTGTAGCATGCCTTGAGTCAGTATGTGCTGTGCTAAGTATTACTGCCTCACTGGATTGGGAAATACATCAATTTGATGTGAAACTGCATTCTTACATGGTGATCTTACAGAAGACATATACATGTAACAGCCCAAAGGAAGGAAAGAGAAAGGGAAGGAGTCATGGGTATGTAAACTGCACAAATCCCTGTGTGGACTGAGACAAGCAGGTAGATGCTGGTATGCATGGTTATATAGGGAGATGTGTAGAGCCAGATTCGTTAGAGTCAGTGTGGATCACAGCATCTTCATCAAGAGAAATGACTTGGGACAGGCCATGACCACAGTCCACATTGATGATATGGCAGCTGCTGCAAGTAACCCCGAAACCCTTCAAAAAACAGTCTTAGATCTTTGACAGATCATTGATATTGTTGACATGGGACCAATTAAATGGTTCCTTGACATGGCAATCACACATGACCATATGAAATGCACAATCTCTCTCTATTAAAGTGGTTACATCAATATGATTTTGGCATGTTTTGATATGGATGAGTCTTACACTGTCTCCACACCTCTCAACCAAAATGTTATACTGTCCAAATCTATGTCACAAAATTTTACCAAAGAACAAGAAAAAATGGCAAAAATCCCATACCTTGCAGGCATCAGGTCACTTATGTATGTCTCGATGGCAACACAACCTGACATCACATATGCCACCAACAAATTAAGCCAATTCAATGCAAATCCTGGTCTACCTCACTGGACCGCTTTACAGTGTGTTCTTCACTATCTCAAGAAGACAAGGACTTATAGCCTCACTCTTGGGGGTCATGCTAAACCACTACTTACAGGATATACAGATTTTGATTATGCTGGATGCATTGATTCATGATGCTCCACTTCAGGATATGTTTTCACTCTCAGATTTGGTTCTATTTCTTGGAGCTCGAAACATCAGCCAATTGTAACAACTTCAACATGTGAAGCTGAATATCTCACAAGCTGCCAAGCAACAAAAGAAGCCATTTGGCTACAGACATTACTGGATCTATTAGGTCACCAACAGTCCACCACTGTTATCCATAGTGACAATGTTGGTTCTATCTCCTTGACAAAAGATGCCACTTTTCATACTAGATCAAAACACATCAATATACAATTCCATTACACACACGAGCGTGTTACTGCAAAAGATGTTACATTCAAGTATCTACCAACCATGGACATGCCTGCCAATATCATGACCAAGGCCCTACCCTGCCCCAAACATGAGGAATTTGTATCCATGCTTGGATTATCAAGTCACTGTGATAAATCACCATTACCACAGTGAGGGGGAGTATTGAAGTATGAGTTATGAGTAATGCATACCTGACTGCAAGTCCACTGACTGCACAGTCATGCTTATTGTTTCATGCTTATTGTTTGAGTCCACTCTCCACATTCACTGTAGTATAAATACTACTCACTTTCCTCCATAGCACCTCAGTCTGTTACTTACAATGACTGAGGTGAGTTAGTTCTATCCATGATCCATCTATGACTTTATACTCATGTATTTAAGATTGCTGTTCAGGTACTTATATATAAGTCTGTTACTTACAACAACTGAGATTGCTGTTCAGACTCCAATATAGAGAGCCAGGTAGGCTCAGGATAGATCTCACTGAAGATCACTGGTTTGAAGTACTGAAGGGTGGGGTCCAAGAGGTATGAGATGGTGTACTGAATTCTTGAAATGCCTGTCTTGAATGTAGATTGGTGGTCTTAGAAGTTCAGCATACATTGAAGGAAAAATGTATGGAGTTAGCTTGGTCCATGCCATCATAAACCTTGGGTTTGGAGATTTTGGCTCTGGATCCTGAGTTCACAGCAGGTCATTGGGCAAGATGTTTGAAAACCTTTTTGATGAGCTTGTCTGAGTCAATATTCATATCAACACTATGAGCATCTTCTAAGGGTTGTTGTCATCATTGTCTGGTTCATCATCAGGAGGGCCACCACTAGGAGGCCCACCACTGGAGGAATCCTGCACCCTTGGTCTCTGCTATGACTGAGGTCTTCCCCATCAACAGTGTTGGGGGAGTGAACTTCCTCAGGTTGTTCAGAAAGTCATCATAAGTCTGATATTTCTTGTAAATTAGATGGAGTAGAGAGTGCTGTAACTTGTCTAATAGCACAAGTACTGGAACAGGTGGTCATGATAGACATGTTGATATAATATGAGATCAGGAGTGTGAGTCAGAAAATACTATTAAGAATGGGCTGAGCTGAGTGAGGTTCTTGCACAAGTTTGTGACTTTGGGTGAGGTTTGAAGTAGGGCTTGGCTTCAGCTTATGTGCTGCACCATCCAGATCCCATAAGATCCCTAATTTCCAAGGACTGAGGTATGACAAAAGACTCAGGGTAATCTTAGTTGATTTTCTGATTACAGAACTACTAATTTACATACATGTTATATACTAGATTAGTATTTCAAATAGTCAGGATGATTTCAAATCAAAAGAACAAAGGGGTTTCCAGAACAGGAATTAAAACATAGGTGAGGCGAAACATGGATGAGTAAGAATAAGGTTTGGGTGAGGTGTGTTACAAAGATTGTTGTGCAAGGCAATGGGAAATACTAAAATAAGTAAGTATATCATGTGCAAAGAAACTAACCAAATAAATGAAGTAAGGTCTATATTCTAGGCTGAGTAAATGAAGGGCTAAGTGGAATTACTTGAATAGGTAAAATATTACTTAATCATGATGACTAAGCAAGTGGGAATCTTACAAGGTGAGATCCTAACAGTAATGTGAGATACAGTAACAAGTATACAGGTAGAGAATTTAGGTTTGCATACCAAGAGGTATGTTTAGTCTTTTTAACATTATTTTTATATCATCTGCAGCATAGATGAATTAGATGGAAACTTCAGAACATCTATAGGTAAATACTTGCCACATGCATCATATATAATTAAATCAGTACCTACAAGAGAGTTACACATCCCATTCCATTTCACATTCCCATCCCATTGTCTGTTGGGTTTATGAATAAACACAGAGATTGATGACTCAGGGTGATCCTTCACTACTATAACTCTTTATAATTTCTAGTAGTAAAAATCTCTTGTTGTTCTGGCAACAAGACTTCCAGAGGCTTTTCAGTCAATCTGGCACTTTAGTACTGGTACCAGAAACTTGGTAGTGATTTCTGAGAACACTGTATATTCAATAACAATTGAATCTGCAGTCTGCAGTGCTCCAAATGTTATGAGCAGCTGATCCTGAGTGACAAAAACCTATCTGGGGTGTTCCAGAACCTGAACAATGGGTGTGAAGTGGTAGAGTAATGATTTAATAGTTAAACTGATTGAGTGCCAGTTCAAGCAAGGAGTAAATAATCGTAAGACAATTTTTTGCTAAAGTACTAGCTATGAAACATTATAGTACTTATACAAGAAGTGGATACCTAATTACTAACAAAGAGAAAGAGGAAATATAACTGAATCTGGTCAGAAGCAATGGATTTCCATGCTGTACAAAGTTAGGCAGTTGCATATGTCATAGCCAGGTTATTGGAAATAGAGAAAACAATTGGAAATCCTTTCTAAACCTTCTTTCTTTGATCATATTTTGTCCCTTGTGCTACACTATATCAGTAGCATGCTATAAGAAGCATGAATTGATTGGTGACTTCTGGTGGTGGCATATATGTGGTCACCTAGCCTCTCCCCAAAGTCCCTATCTGTTCTGGACCTTTTCTATTCCATTTCTACTTTATTTCCAATGAATTCCCACTTGGTCTGGTATTCCTAAAATCCCTGTACCATATCCTATTTCCATTCCATACCTTCCACTCATTTAGCTACCAAGGTGCTAAAGTGCTGGGAACTGAGTCTCGTATCTATAATAAAAGTAAAATATTCATAGAGAGATGGGAAATGTAGCTAGGAATGTAATTCTTTTTGTGATGGCTTTGTATAGTTATTATCTTTAATGTCCCATGGATATATCTGGTCTTTTTGTGCTACTTTCAGTCTTTTATCTATTTTTTATGTTTTTAACTATGTATCTGTCTTTTAATAGCATCTATTTCCCTTTATTTATAACATTATCCATCCACACATCATTTGATAAGTGGTTGACATGCCAGCAATTGAAAAATGGTCCAGATATTTTGAGGGAGTGTGATACAAGGGGAAATCCTAGGAATTGACTGTAATATCTTTGAAAATTGAAGTAAAACAAGGGCAAAATTTTCAAACAATTAAATCACAATGAAACACAGATAACTATGGTGGCAGTTGGTATAGCTGGCAAGGATTTGAGGGGTGAAGAAGAATATGAGTAAGAAGTGTTGGCAGGGAAGACCTTGTAGAAGACTTCTAACTGACATACACAGCAACAGAGCCTTTAAGGCAAAGACAAACCCCAAGGTTGTGCTGTATAGCTTACATAATTGAAGTTAGCACCCACAATAGCATATGTAACATGTGCTTAAATAAGCACCAATAATATACATGCAGGGGAATGAAATCACAGCCTAACAAGAAAAAGTATCTAATAACTGGAGTTGGAGTATGGATGAAGTTACTATGGGAGCATATATACTCATTGTGTGATACATGAAGTTTATATTGTATAAGTATAAAAATTAAAATTGGATGTGTGCTAGAATGTATAATTGAAAGAGTTAACATGGCTACCCAAATACACAATCACTTACTCAGTAGTAGTATCTTGCATCAACCATTCCTTTACCTCATGACTTTCCTTTACAAAGATACAAGGATAACACTAACTTCCCTACTGATTTGACAGATTACACCTCTACCAAGGATTATATTTCCAACAAGGTTAGGATTGAGGTAATCAGAGATTGGGTTTGAAAGGGAAGTGGGATTATGGAGACAGTGAGGATGGGAAGATGGGGGATAAGTACAGGAAGTATGGGTAGTATGTGGGACAAGTACAGGAAGTATGGGGGACAAGTATGAGAGAGGAGTATGGGAAGTATGGGGAATGAGTACAGGAAGTGTGGAGGACAAATATGGGAAGTATGAGGTCTGTGGGGACAAGGGGATGTGAGAAAAATGAGGATGGACAAGGAGGACAAAGATAACAAGGACAAGAAGGACAAGGATAACAAGGATGAGGAGGATGTGGATAACAAGGATGAGGAGGATGTGATAACAAGGATGAGGAGGATGTGGATAACAAGGATGAGGAGGATGTGGATAACAAGGATGAGGAGGATGAGGATATCAAGGATGGGGGAGATGGGGATAGAAAGGACAAGGAGGATAGGGATGTGGATGGTAAGGATGAGGAGATGAGGATAACAAGGATGAGGAGGGGAGGATAACAAGGATGAGGAGGGGAGGATAACAAGGAGGACAAGGATCACAAGGATGGGGGGATGGGGATACCAAGGATGAGGAGGATAAGTATAACAAGAGTGAGGAGCTGAGGATAACAAGGGTGAGGAGCTGAGGATAACAAGGTCGAGGAGGTGAGGATAACAAGGTCGAGGAGCTGAGGATAACAAGGAGGACAAGGATCACAAGGATGGAGGATGGGGATATCAAGAAAGTGGAGGATGAGGATAGCAAGGACGAGGAGGGGAGGATAGCAAGGACGAGGAGGGGAGGA
>QFEC01006150.1:0-10118 GCA_003316585.1 Gomphus bonarii
TCACTAAATATTGGAGTATCTTGTTGTTGTGACCTTGTCAATAGCGTCACCCTCACACAAGCCCAACTTTGCACTTGTGGCCATGCCAGTCTTCTTGTTTCAGTCAGCAGAGAAAACATGGTTTCTAACATTATGGCATGTCCTCTACCCTGTTTCTTCTATGGCCTTTGGAAAGTGCTTGAGTCATCTATGAACTCAAGAGTCATTTTCACACACAATGATTCAATATTCTAACAGAGTGCCAAAGTGGATCCAGTTAGAATAATCTTCTTTCAGATGGTTCTTCTTGCTGGTTGAGCTTACATGAAGGTTTGCTGACAGAATGTCTATCCCAAGTTGTGATCAATGTGCAAACCAATTCGAGTATTCATGGATTCTTGTCTCTGCTCTGATATCTTCTGCATGTTGTAAGTTGAGATACTATGTTTATAGTACAGTCTGCTCCTAGTCTAAAGTCTACTTTAGGATTGGATTCAACCATTGTATAATGTCCCTCCTCAACACTGTTTCTCATACTGAGGCAATACTCAAGAAGGTTTACATTCCAAGTCAAGCACACAGTTAGAAAGATTAAATTTCAAATGGCTGTTCAGGCACTGTACTAATGATTACAATTATGTGATCAATCAAAGTAGAAAAGATTGCATTCTTTATGGTGAGTTAATCACTCTGTTCAGCTGTTCATATACCTAACAGTTCTATAAGCCAATGTGTGCAGAGGAGTGCTTGAGGGATTGCTATCATCAGGTTCTAATCTAACATCATGAACAGAAGATTTAGCCATCAATAGGTCATGATGTTGGCCATTTGTTGGTTCTAAAGCATGACATTTGCCTGGTATGTCTTTCATATACCAGAATCCATTATCCTGATACTGACCAAGAGAGGCAGAAGACATGCACATAATTTTTCACATGTCTGCTATCAGCTCTATAAGTCAAACTGTGCAGAGTGATCATTTGGTCCAGCTCTAAGAAACAGGTCCACTATAATGTAGGTTTCTTAACAATTAATGCCCCCTTATGGTAAGTTCTCAGAGCAGCTCAGAGCTTTCTTTCTAGTGTTGAATTTCCCCAAAGTGACTGGTTAAAACATGGGAGTTCATTATAATTCAACAAAGGAAAAATTTAACTACTCTGTAACTCTTATAATGCAAACATGTCACATGATATGTTGGTGGTGTGAGCTCGCACTATCTCAACACACCTTCTCGAGTGAAGCACCACATAAGTCAGAATGCAAACAACTCATCTGAACTGAGTGCAATAGCAGCTGTCTCCTCTTTCCTGTCTAGACACTGAGAGTGAAAATGCCCTTTCTTCCCACAACAAAAACAGGTGACCTCTAACAAATCATGTCCCTTCTTGGCAACAAGTGCAGATTCTGCAAGTTTAACCCTTTCTTCTTCTTCCCTTTTGACAACATCAGTATCCTGTGACTGTTCTTCATTTGCAAGCCATGTGATCACATTCTCAAGTGTGATGTCTTCTGGATGAGTGGCATCCAGCATAACAACAATTTGGTTTTAGACCATACTTAGTCCATTTGTGAGCATGAGGATAATGTCATCATCAGCCAAATCCACTCCAATAGCTTCTAGTCCTAAATGCATGCCTTTGACCCTGCCAATCCACGATGCCATAGTTTCCACAACCTCTTGAGACTCATTGACCTTCATCCTTGCATTAATAAATGTGCATCACATAGCTAGCTTTGAACCAAAGCCTCAGGCCTGATGAACATGTTGTAGTTCTGCCCAGACCTTCTTCGGGTTGAGATCCTTCATGTGGGGCAACTGACCAGCTGTGATCCTCTTGATCATCCTGGCCCTGGTCTGCCTCACTTTCATCTCATACTCTACAATGGCCTTCCTGGCACCAACTGTATCACCTTCTGGTTTCACAACCATCCCAAAAACATATTCCCACAGTCCTTGTTCCACCAAGTCTGCTTCCATGCATATCTGTCAGGGGACGACCTGTTTCAAGCTCAAACCCTGAGCTGAAACAAACACAGCTTGGCCCAGAATGGACCAAGCGACCTGAGGTCTTCGGCAGGACCTTCCAAACCTTCAGCTCCCTCGGGCCTGAGAAACAGCTTGGCATTTACCCATGAAGTTTCCAAGCTAAAAGCCGAGAACTGAGGTGGGAAGCCAATGACCGAGGAGGGCTGGGAAGAGACCCACTTGACCCAAGACCAAGACACTTAGGTTGAAGGGGAACCTCGGTTCAGGTCCCAGGAGATTGGCTCCCAAGACGCTTGGTATTTATAGACAGGTATGCATACCTTCGGGCCCAAAAGAGGGGTAAGGTATGCTGAGGAAGCAGAGCACGGACCAGTGGTATATAGATCTGACAGCTCACTAGCAAGGGATCCTAAGCTTTCCTCTTAGGATTCCCCCTTGCTAGGTGAGACCCCTTTACTGTACATAGGATGATAACACTTAGGATTCCCCCTTGCTAGCACTGCGTGACTCTCCGCAAGTGCAACAGGGGTTGCCCTTACAATATCTCCCATTCTACATAGTTCCCATTGGTAAGTGCAGCAAATGTTGAATCACGGTCTTCAGACATAACAGGGGTAATTCAGACGAAGTATGATTTTGCAGTTTTCAAGAAGGTGAATAAGAGGATGAGTCAGTACACTTGAGTCATCCAATATGGGTGTGGTTGAATTATGTTGAATTTCCCTGAAGTGACTGGTTCAAACGTGGGAGTTCATTATAATTCAACGAAGGAAAATTTTAATTACTCTGTAACTTATATAATGCAAACACATCCAACATCAACATGGTGATATGCTCGCCGATTGATCAAACTGTCGTTTCTCGAAATTGATCGCTTTTGTCGTAAGACGATGATATGATGTCGTCGTATATTCTGGTGTTATCAAACTTTTAGCACTGGTACCGATGCTATGGCTTGAGGAAATGAAAATGTCGTTTATCTGGGAGTCGCTTAGATGTGAAAACCACATAAATAGCAATGTGAACTGTGAGTTTGTGGTATTGGTTACGTATCTGAACAAGTACGAGAGCGTGGATACGATCAGCTCGAACTTGTTTCCGTATTTGGAGGGGGACTATGCACTTAGAATTGAGACGAGCGATAATTGTTATAAAGGTGATATTTACTTGTAAATACTTGGTACTGCTTATACAAAAGGTGGAGATACATATGTAGTATCATAATGTCATTTAAAAAGAGCAATACTATATTGAGAACAAACGAAATGCCTAATGTGGCGGATGCGTCATAATGATGTTTGTTGTATACAGGGGCTGGGTGAAGACATTCTCCGCTGAGATAGCTGGGCATGATGGAAAATGTTATTGAATATGAAATTTGTTTGTTTGTTTGATATCTGTGTGTAATAGAGTCGTATGGAGCAATCGAAATGGGGAATGTAGCTTTCGGGGGTAAGAATATGGGTATCGGTGATTTTTGGGACTCGTGTTACGTGCGTGATTTGTTTCGTGCCGTTTAGTATGTTTGTCTGTTTTATATATTTACTACAGTTTCAGCTTACTCCATCAGACATCTATCAAGAACTACTGGGGTAAGGACAGTTTCTATCCAGTGGCACAGGTATACGGCTACGACTACAAATTGAGCGTCACCGGTTTGTTGGTGATACAGAAGGTTGAAACTTCGATCGTATGATGTGGCGCCTCTTTGGGGCGTTTGAGAGCAGGGTTAATAAGTGTCCATTTCGATTTCGATTTTTGTTCCAGAAGGAGGTATCAGTTTGATATTTTGGAGATTGGAGCTCAGAAACGACGGAGGAGATTTGCTGTTCGCTGTAAGGTCATATCAAGTACTTCCTATAAATGACCTCTATTTCGATGCTGCCTCTACTTGTCATCCGGTGCACCGTACCAGAGATATCATCTTCGTTTGGTGCAATAATATTTCTTCATCCAGCTTTAAATCTTATAAAGCTTGCACATTCTGCCTCTATCCATCCACCCCCTCATTCTAACGAACAACCCAGTCCTTCTCAACATTAACTTGCCGAATGTCTTCTCAGGAGAGTTATCAAGTGTTCATCCAGGAGCGAACCGACTTGTGATTACCCTGAATTGTTCAATTTCGAGGAAACTTATGATCCGAACAGTTTGGCGTTCAACTATGTCAACGTTGCTGCCTTTGGTAAGTCCACGAGTAATCTTAAGCGGCCCTTGCTGTGGTTTTACTGTTTTATATAGAACTTGTTGTATATGATACACTCCTTACGCTCCCTTATGAAAGAAAACATATCTGGAAGAAAAAATTTAGATTAGGATCACTCCTCTACCTATTGGCTCGCTATCCAGTGATTTTCGACTTGATGACAGGACCAGTATCCATCGGTCTCCCAAAATCATCTATCAAGGTGGGTAGTTTTATGGCATATATTGAAACGAGTTCACACATATACGGGTCTAGTAAGATTCTCATGATGTTTAACACAGAATCTCATGTCAAATCAGTGTTTGTAATGACATCGTTCGTTTTGGCAATGGTATGAGTATTCTAGCCATTACGGGAATACAAGGTGACAGCGGCTCTAATTTCCTACTCAACAATTTATCTATCTATTCTACCAGGGCTATTAATGGCACGGGCATATGCAGTTTCCGGGTTGAAGAAAGTGACCGTTTTGGTGCTTGGTCTTTTGTTTATTGGCTCTGTCGGCTGTGTCGTGGTATGTATTGCATGTTCTCACTTTATCATGACCAATAAAACTTGTCCTGCAATGCATAGTTTAGTGCAACAATAAACAATTGTGCACTAACTGATATGGAGCGGAAAAAGCTGGGCTTGTGAGTCATGTGGATTGTATTTCTTCATATTTCTATTAACATAATTTCAGATGTGAGGCTTCCCTTGTTTCAATTCTGTTTTACTACTTATGCACTCTCTAGTGGACACTATTGCCATTGGGAATGTATGCCTCATTCTTTTTGACACAGTAGTTGTTGCGGTCATTCTCTTAAACTCCCTTGGAACCTTGAGGCAGTTGAAGGAGTTCCGAACACTCCGCATGAGGTCATTAACTCAGGTTTTGATTGAGCAAAGTATGTTTGCAAGTGTCATCGTTTATGGCGGCTAATTACTATAAAAGGTACGCTAAGATATGGGTATCTGTTTATGACCGTTTTTCCAAGATTATTTCTCATTCCCAGTCAGATTTGTGCTTACAATAACATTAACAGCAACCATCTTAGCCAAGGTATTCCTCAATAATAACATTTTGCATATGGTTGGCTGAGCAATGATTATGACAGGTCTTAAGAGTAAGTCTCTTGTTGGATATGATTTGTGTCAATTCAAATTAATCAATTATTAATAGCGCACCATTGCTGATGTCCTTATTCCCGTACAGGTCAGGTCAGAGTCCCGTAATACAACTGTTTGGGCCACTTGACTGATAACTCATATAGCCTGTCCGCCATCATCATCTGTCGAATTCATTTGGACCTCCAAGAGAACCATTCACATCCCAATGGCACCACCCACTCTTCATCCCATCCCATAGGCAGCTTCCATGCAGCTACACTGCGGATCCACAATGCTATTATGGATGAATTCGGTGACCGGAACCTGACTAAGTCACTTGAAACTGGAATTCCCTCGCCAGATGAAATCGAGCTTCAGGATCTCCCTACTTCCAAAGCAGATCGGGTTGACCTAGATGAGTATCCATGGGCCGGCAGGAGTTTGGGAGAAATAGAGAACACGCCTCCTGTGGCGTCGCAAATTGGCGTAAGTTCATTCATTTATTTGAGCTCTGGTGAATTATTACAGTCCTCTGTGATGATTTAATGTTGCTTGCAGATGTGATTGAAGAAGTGTAGATACATTGGACAGGAGACCGCTACTCGTATATTGGAGAAAAAGAAGCAGCATGATAGCATTGACTGCCAGCTTGGGATGATATTTTAAAATTTATTGGGCATGTATATATTTATATTTGTGTTGACTGATTATTTGTTGTCCTTAATCATACCGCAATTACAGTAATTTATACTAAAAAACTGGCCCCATTCCATCTTATGTACCCTTTCTCTTAAAGGCAGCAAATTCGTTTAATATATACAGAAATGACAACAAAGTAATCAAATTTGTCTTACTGACTCACTTCAACATTAATGGAATAATAATAAAAACCAAGGGCTAGTAAACAAAGCACGTTATCAAGTTCCAAATCATGAATGGATTACAAACTATAAGTACCAAATAAAATGTACGAGTTTAGAGCAATTAAGTTTGATTGGGTAGTTGAGAACTCTCAAATGAGCTCAGTCACTCAACGTTCTGAGGCCAGATCTAGAAAGCCAAACTCAGTCTGCCAATGTGTTGATTTTGTTGAAGTTGTCGCAGAGTTATGATGACTGCTTGTTCTGCTCAAGCGCTCATTTTTGCATGTTGAAATTGGACACGTCCAAGCTCTCAAGGAATGCCAACATTTCTGACACAAGGACACTATACAATACCCGAAGAATCACCTGAACGACTTACCTGTAGTGCTTCGAAAACTTCACGTCTCACGCACCGTACGGGAAGGCCAAGCTCAGTCTGAGCTGACTCGCATCCAAGCCTGATGTGTCGAAGGCCTGACACTCTGAGGACAAGACTGATGCCCAGGTCTGTGTCATCGGTGGACTGGATAGGACTCTGCGCATCTCGGTTCCTTATTTCAGTCCTGATCTTTGGAAAATCCCTTCTGGTCACACTCTACACATATAGTATTATTACTTCACGACTGGAGATGATCACCATGAGATACATCGTTAGTATTATAAATAAGGGAACATTTCATCTTTACTCAATTAAATAGTAGAAGATTAAAGAAAATACAAAAAAAGAGAGCACAGATGGATTTTAATTAGTATATGCACAGGAGATAAAAGGTATAATTCATCTAAAGAATCTACAACAGAATTAGAGGTCTATGACCATTTCTCATCATTCCAGAAGTATTTACATGTATCTTAGAGGGATTTTCCCCCAAGGTGATAGGCACCCATGCAGCTAGTGGAGCAGAAAAGTGGAATGGAGATAAAGATGGGAAAAAGATTAGAGCTATGGAGACAGGAGAGTCAATGGAAATGCATCAGATATGCAAAAAGATGGGAATGGATAAAGTCCAAAGCAAGATGAAACAAGGGAACACTGAAAAAGGGTGCATATACGCACTCACCAGGGCCATCTGCCTCATTTGGACATGTAACATGTGCAACTGATACAGGGAACTCAAGGGGGAGTGAAACGAATAGGAAAAAAAGGAAGGGAGCAGCTTTTTCCAATCATTTTGATTAAATCTGGGTAGCATATATGTATGCAGATACCCAGCTACATATAATGTGTTATAAATACTTTTAAATCAGATTTTATATAGCTAGAATATTCAAACAAGACTTAGATAACAAACAAAGACTCCCACACTTAGTATATGTGTGCAAGATGAAGCTCCTCATTAATCTAAAGGGTCTACAAAAAGAAGTGAACATTTTCATCTATTTTTATAGCTCTAGATCAGTTTAGATATTTTACAATCACAGACATCCAGGTGACTAAGGGATGGAATGGATGGAATGGAGATAAGGAGCCAGCCTGGAGCAATGGAGAGAGTGGACCCAACAAGAACCCAAGAGAAATGGACATAGAACAGAAGGGATGAAGTTCAGACCAAGCAGAAGTAAAGGAAAAGGAAGAGGGAGTGCATATGTGTCTAACCAGGGCTGTCTGCCTCATTGGAAGTGTTGCACATGATTTGGAGACAGGAGAACTTGAGATAAATCAAGAATAATATAAGAAAAGAAACTTCAAGTATTTTCTCAAGTCCTCGATCAAAAACAGGCTCTATATATGTGGCACAGTGATACATGTAACACAGAGCAATGCCACCCCTGTCCCAAAGTATATTTCTTCCCATTTCACTCACACAATGCCAGTATCCCAACTATGTATAAGTAGTAGTAACTAGACAAAGTAGAAACCAGCTTCACACTATAATCACCTGATTGCTTCTTGTCTTTGCTGGTGCTTCACTTAGCTCAATATCATGATTCTCAGCCAAGGCTCATTGTTTGAGACCTGAGGAAAAATTCATAGAAGTTATCTACCTTATCAAGAAGTTGTTCACAAAGTTTTGAGCACAGAGATGATCTACCTGTTTTTCTATTGAATTTATAGGTTTATCAGAATATTAAGCCATTGTATTGGTACCAGCACTAAAGGGCCATTTTCACCACAAGTTGGATAGTTTAGACCATCCCAGAGATTCCAGAATGTCCTATACAAGGAGATATATTTCCTATCATTTATTAGATAGTTTCCCTACCTATAAACCAACCCTCACCCCTTCATCACTCTTAATTACACTCAGTACCAGTGCTAAAGGGCTGGTTCACTATACACAGTGTCAGGGTTCAGTTTGGAATTCATTGTCAGTTCATTGTTTCCTGTTTATGTCTTTCCATGCCTTTCCATGCCTTGCATCTGCAGATTACATAATAAGCACCAGTCTAGGGCATATAAGTGTGACTGGTGTAACAGTTACCCCTCAGTTTGATCTCTGAGGATTACTGCTACACCAGGTGGAAAACCCCCTTATCAGCTCATTAACATGGGAGTATCTTTTTGTTGTAACTGTCAGGGGATGACCCATCTCAAGCCCTGAGCTGAAACAAACACAGCTTGGCCAGGAATGGACTGAATGACCTGAGGTTTTTGGCAAGACCTTCTAAACCTTCAGCATCTTTGGACCTGAGAAACAGCTTGGCACTTACCCACGAAGTTTCCGAGCTATGGACCAAGATCTAAGATGGGAAGCTGAGGGCCAGGGAAGGCTAGGAAGAGACCTACTTGACCTGAGACCAAGTCACTTCAGCTAAGGAAAGATACCTTGGTTCAGGTTGAGACCCTTAAGAGCAGAATACCCAAACCTTGGTTTGGGTCCTGGGAGATTGGCTCCTGAGATGCCTGATATTTATAGAACTGGTGTGCATAACTTTGGGCCCAAGAGAAGGGTAAGGTATGCTGAGGAAGTAGAGCACAGACCATTGGTATATAAATCAAATGGCTCACTAGCAAGGGACCCTAAGCTTTCCTCTTAGGATTTCCCCCTTGCTAGTACTGTGTGATGTTCCACAACTGTAACAGGGGTTGCCCTTACAGTGACCTTGTCAATAGCGTTGCCCTCACACACAGATAGTTTAGACTGTTGTAGTTTAGCAATTGGTAAGGGACTAGCTTCACTAGTATTGATGGTGGTGTACTCTCATCAAGTGTCTCTACTATGTGACATGTGACTAGATATGTAGTACGAGTCATGGATTACCAATCCCATATGCTGCAAAGCTTCAAAGATCAAATGTAAACTTCAACACTCCCCCTCGAGCTGAGAAGCTGATAGCAGTAATGATAATGAAAGAGTAGAGAAATGAGCTTCTGCCAGCTTGAACACTTATCCCAATACTCCCCCTCAAGCTAAGAAGCTTCGTTTTGGCGGGCTCATTTGAGTGTCATGGAAGGCAGATGCTTCATTGCATGGTGTCTTGTGTGTGACCGTCCCTTCATGGGTAGTCCTTCTGTTTCGGTGGGTCCCATTCAGACCAAAGGGTAATGTTCAGTTTATAGTTGTAACAGACTTGGGGTGTGTTCATCAGTTTATAGTCATGACAGACTCTGGTCAAATTCATCAGTTTAAAGTCATGATGGACTCTGTTGAATGATACTCAGTTTATAGTCTTGATGGACTCTGGGTGGCTATCCCTCCCTGGTTGGTCTGTCCATTTTGGTGGGTTCCAGGTAGGCTGAGGGGTTGTTCAGTTTAAAGTCATGTTGGAATGTGGGGTGGCTGTCCCTCCCTGGATTGTCCATCTATTTCAGTGGGTTCCAGGTAGACCAAAGGGTCATTCAGTTTAAGGTCTTGGTGGACCATTGCAATGTTTATCATTTTATAGTCATGATGGACATTCAGTATAAGGTCTTGATGGACCATTGCAATGTTTATCAGTTTAGAGTCATGATGGACTCTATTGCATTGCTCTTCAGTTTAAAGTCTTGATGGACCTTATCCGACCTTCGGGGCGATAGATGTTTATCAGTTTATAGTCATGATGGACTCAG
>QFEC01006151.1:2562-15694 GCA_003316585.1 Gomphus bonarii
ATTTACCAGTTGTGCATCTGTGGTGTTAACATGGAACATGTTAGGTTGGAGTAGAATTTGGTTTTGATTATCTTCCTCCCCCTGTTTATGATCTACCCATCTTGAGAGTGCATCAGACTTGGTTGAATGGTGACCAGGATGGTGGATCAATTCAAAATCAAATGAGAAAGGTAGAGTGACCAGTGAGCTTGGCAACAGTTTAGATTCTGTGCAGACTGGAAGTAGGTAAGGTTCTGATGGTCATTGAGGATCTCAATTTTGTGCTTGGTTCCTTCTAGGATATGACACCATTCCTCTAGACCATGGATGACAGAGAGTAGCTCTTTGTCATGAATGGCATAGTTGCACTCTGTGTCTGAAAGGCTCTTGGAGACAAAGCCAATGGGTCTCCACTTCTCATCATCACAGAGTTGAGATAATACAGCACCTGTTTCATATGCTAAGGCATCAGTTTCTAAGCGGAAGCATTTGGTCTGGTCTGGGAGGACAAGGATAGGGGTAGAGGTAATGAGGTGTTTGAGTTTATCAAAGGCAGCTTGCTCTGGTCCATCTGGTGCCCAAGACCATTGTGTATTGGCTTTGGTGAGATTGTTCAGGGGTTTGGCAATGTGAGAGAAGTTGTCCACAAATTGACAATAGAAGTTGAAAATCCAAGGAAGGATCTCACCTCGGTGACATTGCATGGGGTTGGCCAGTCACATACTCCTGCTACCTTCACTGGGTCCATTGCCACCTTCCCTTCTGAGAGGGTAAGTCCAAGGTACTCCACCTCTTGCTGTTCAAATACACATTTCTCTGGTTTCAGATACAGGTTGTTGGAGTGAAGGGTTTCAAGGACTTGTCGTACAGTCTTTTGATGGGTTTCAAGGGATTCTGTGAAGATGAGTATGTCATCTATGAATACCACTACAACTCCCTCATCAATGAGCTCCATGAAGATTTCATTCATCATTGTTTGAAAGGTGGCTGGGCTGTTTGTAAGACCAAAGAACATCACCAGAGGTTCATATAGACCTTGGTTTGTTCTGAAGGCAGCCTTCCACTCATCTCCTTCCATATGGGTGGTTAGGTGCTGGGTTGTGGCAATTGTGGCAGCTGAGACAGTGCTAGTCATATTGTTCTGCATAGCATCCAACTGATCTCTAAGCACATCATTCTGCTGTCTTAGGAGCTTGATTTGGTTTGCTTGGTTGGTAACCATGTATCTGAGAATGGTACCAGCAGGGCCTAGGGACTCCCAGAACTCCTCTTCGATTTGGCTTGACATGGTATAAGGTGGAAATTGATAGAAGGTATGTGTGAGGTA
The DNA here is from genome assembly GCA_003316585.1 of Gomphus bonarii. Lineage (NCBI taxonomy): Eukaryota > Fungi > Basidiomycota > Agaricomycetes > Gomphales > Gomphaceae > Gomphus > Gomphus bonarii. Next base: position 3,869 of record QFEC01006151.1, read on the forward strand.
GTCTGAAAAGGAGCTTGATCTTCTGTGAGGGTAATGCTATTGACAAGGCCACAACAACAAGATACTCCAATATTTAGTGAGCTGATAAGGGTAATTTCCACCTGGTATAGTGGTAATCCTCAGTTTATACAAAGGTTACTAGCAATAAATACAAAGAAAGCCCACCTGGTGTAGCGGTAATCCTCAGAGATCAAGCTGAGGGGTAACCATTACACCAGTCACACTTATATACCCTAGTGGAAAGTCACAGAAGGTCATAGAAGGTGATGGAAGGTTCTGGAAGATTCTAGAAGGTGATAGAAAGTGATAGAAGGTCCTGGAAAGTTGTGGAAGGTGATGGAAAATTATGGAAAGTTCTGGAAGATTGTGGAAAGTTATAGAAGGACATAAATGAGAAACAACAACAACTGACAGTGATCTTCAACTGAACCCTGACAGGTAACTGTTACACCAGTCACACTTATATACCCTAGCCCAGTGCTTATTATGTAATCCACAAATGCAGGGCATGGAAAGGCATGGAAAGACATAAACAAGAAATGACAAACTAGCAAGGAACTCCAGACTAAACTCCAAGCTGAACCCTGACAGTGGTGAGCAGGGCAAAGTGTTATGACCAAAGCAAAGAGGTGGGGTGGATGATACACTGTGTGCTCTGCACTGTAAGACTGTAGGGGTGAGCTGACAATGTTCGGCTCATGCAATAGCTCTAGTATGAGGAGGCATATTGTTTGAGTAGTAAAAGACAGATAGACAATTGGTTCAGATTATACAGTTAAGTGCATGCACACATGCCCTTGGTTTGGGTGTTCAGCTCAATCCAATGAGCTGAAGCAGATGTGGTGTTGGCTTTAATGTACTTGCATTGCACCTATATACATAACTGTCTGTACTACTGGATTTTGGACTGAAGTTCAGCAGGTTCCTGAGATTGTTAGTATTAAACAATTGGATGATGGACTTAGGGACTGATAGTGTATGCCTAACTTAGTTGATAATCTGAATGGAGAATACATACATGAAACTAATTAATTATATATAAAACAGCATTGCCATAAGGTATTCAACAACATTGCATAAGGCATGGAAACCAGAATGTAAGAAATGGATACAAGAATAGGAAAAACATGGAGAGCAGGCATACATGCTTGTACATATACTGAGGGGTACCAAAGCAAAGCAAAAGAATAAACAGGAATAGAATGAAGTGGAATGTACCAAACCAAACCAAACATACTTATGTGACTTGTAAGTTGGAAACTTGTAATATGGTATGTGGGGACTTTGGTTGGTACAACCAAGTGAACCAAGGCTCAGTAAATCATACTTTGACACACATCACACACATGGACCTCCATGTCATCCCTTCTATTATCCCCTACATCATTTTCTAGTATGTTCCACACTCCCACATGACCCCATCTCTCATTTAGCACCCCTGCATCCTAATGTAGTTACTCTTCCACATTCAGATGTCCCTGTTCCATATTAATCCCATGTTCTAAATATATTTAAACCTCCATGTATTTGTAACTAGTTCCCTAGTTCAAATATTGATTTAGTCTCCTCCTGGTTACCTCCATGAACTCACTCTGCAACTCTGCTTTGCAACACCTCCATAAATACAAGGACAAGATGATGCAAGAGGGCACAACACATAAGTTGAAGCCAAGTCCTTTCAACTCTACACCCTGGCTTGACTTCAATAGCTTGACCACTCCAGAAAGCCTCTGGACAAGATGTCTTCAACTTCAGACTTAACAGCTATCTTGTAGACAAAAAATCTAGTGAATATATGTAGAACCCCCTATATTTCATATCCCAGGTCTCTTTCAAATGGTTTTGTTGCTGACAGTTAATGAGTCAAAAAACCCAAAATTGGAGGCTTTTAATGAGGTATTGGCTCATGTCACATGACTATAAATCATGTTACATATATAAAAAGTTCAAATGGCACAAACAAGCATCAACAACTCCAGAACTTCAACCACATTATTCCATAAGATCTCTCTCTGTTGATAAACTCAACACATTCATTTCTAGACTTAATTCTGGCCAAACTACTTGTAAAATATCATCCTCAACTGGTGTCAGCCTTGGTACCATCTCACAAATTTGTTCTAAACATTTCCCTGACCTTCCCAAGTCTTCTGGTGATTGTCCTGTCAAACTCTCCCCAGCTAATATCTGCCATATAGTCAAGCTTATTACCTCTGAGAAGGCAGAAATAGTGGTAAAAATGTCAAAAGCACTCCAAACTATTACCAACTAACCTGTCACTTCACAGACAGTGTGCAGACATCTCAGGACCCTCACACTATCACAGATCCACCTCCAAACTTTACTATACCCTCTAGTAGTCTATTACTCACTGAACGGTTGGACTACTAACTTAAAGACTAGTAGTGTATGTCTAACTTAGTCAATAATCTGAATGGAGAATACATACATGAGGACTAATTACTCATATAGAGAATGAGTTGCCATAAGATATGCAACAATGTTGCACAAGACATGGAAATGAAAATGTAAGATATGGGTGTAAGAATAGTAAAATATGAAAAGCAGGCATACATGCCTGTACATGTACCAAGGGTAACCAAAGTGAATCAAATGAATAAATGAGAGTATAAAGAAGCTGAATGTACCAAACTGAACTGAACATACTTATAGGACTTGTGAGTCATTAGATATAATACAGTATGCGGGGACTTCAGTTGGTACAACCAAGTGAACCAAGGCTTGGTAGCTCATACTTTGACATTATCCCAGTTTGAGTGGTCTCAGATGTTAAGCATGCATTGAAGGAAATAGGTATGTAACTTGGGTTGATCTGTGCTATTATAAAATTCAGGTTCATGAACCTTGGTATAGGTACCAGGGTTTGTAGGTGGCAGTTGTAAGAGATGTTTGAACACTCTCCTGACAAGCTTGCCTGGGTCTGGATTAGAGTAGTAGCTTTTCTGGGTTTCTATCTTCATCATTGCTGTTGTCACATGTATTGCTGTTTGGAAGGTTATTATTTGGAGGATTATTATTGGGAGGTAAAGCTTGTCCCTTACCTTTACCATTTCCAGAATCCCTATCATCAGCTGTTATAAAGAAAGAGAGAAATTTCATTTATTATTTAGTTGGAGAAAAAAACCAGAGAAAACTCAAAAAGAAAGATACACAGGGATAAAATAGTTAGTATATGCATGGGAGATAAAAGAAAGAAAAGATCCAAGGGATTCTCAGAAACAATTGGGACCATATCACCATTTTTTCACTCATCTATCAATGGTTTACTTGTATCCTGTATATGGGGATTTGCCTCTTGGTGGATAGGCAACCAAGCAGCTATGGGATCAGGAGAGTGTAATTAAGACAGGGAAAGATACTGTAATGATAGAGATAGGAAAATAAGTGGAAAACAATTGTAGATACATATATATGAGAGTAAGGAGGATCTAAAGTCAAATGACACAAAGGAAAACCAAAAACAAGTGCATATATGCACTCATTGGGGCTGTCTACCACATTCAGATGAGCACCATGTGTTATAGTTATAGGAAGCTCAAGGAGAATAGAAATAAAGAAGAAAGGAAGAAAGGAAGCAGGGAGGACAATTTCCAATGGTATTCATATGATCTGGGTAGCATATATGTGACTGCCTAACTACATGTGGCATGGAAACCTCCTGCTTCATTCCCAAAGCAGGTTTATTTCCTTTTTCTTTCTATCAACAATTGGATATTGGTCTCATGTATAAGTACTATTGTTCTAGCTAGTAGCACTCTAGTCTAACAAGCCCTACTGCTTTTACACTCCTTGTTCTATTCAGTGCTTCACTAAATTCCACCAACATCTATAGTATAGACCATCATAAATAGATCAATAAATACATATATACATACAGACTCATCACCCTAGCTAAAAACTCACTCTTAACATCATCATTTATGTTGAAGGACCAAACATCCTCAGGGTGCTCCAAGAGGCATCATAGTTCTGAGATTGCTTGTAACTGGTTTGTGTTAAGTGTGTGCACAGACACCCTTGGTTTGGGTGTTCAGCTTGGTCCAATGAGCCAAGGCAGATGTGGTGTTGGTTTAAAAGTACTTGCATTGCACCTATCTACCCATCTGTGCCACTGGATTTTGGATGGATGTTTGGTAGGTTCCTGAGATTGTCAGTACTGAACATTTGGATGACAGACTTAGTGACTGAGGGCATATGCCTGACTTAGTCAATAATCTGAATGGAGAATACATACATGGGACTATGGGACTGACTATTTATATAGGAAACAGAGTTACCATAAAGTATGCAACAGGGTTGCATAAGGATGGAAACTAAACTGTAAGGAATGGATACTAAAATAAGTGAAACATAGGGAGTGGGAATACATGCCCAAAGATGTACTGAGTGGTACTGAAGCAAAGTAAATGAATATAAGAGGAACATGAAGAAGTGGAATGTACTGAGCTGAGCTGAGCATATGTGTATGACTTGTGAGTCTGTGTCTTGTTATATGGTATGTGGGGACTTCAGGTGGCATGACCAAGTGAACTGAGGTTTGGTAAATCATACTTTGACAGTTTGCCAGAGGTTCTTGAGCTGATAACATTCCATTGGCAATGGAATGTTCATAAAATACTGTTAAGAATCAGTTCCTTGATCCTGAGATTACATAATCCTGGAAAGGTTTGATAAGTTCAGTGAGGTTAAAAATAGGATGTGGCTTCAGCTTATGTGTTATACTGTCCTGGTCTCATGATCCACTATTTATGAGGGTGAGTTATACAAGAGCAAGCAATGTTTTGAGGATGAGTGAGATTCTAGTTGAATTTCTGACTGGGGAAATACTAGCCAGATACATGGTTTATATACTAAATAGTATTTCAAATTATTCTTGAATTCTTGAGTGAGAACAAACAGTGTGGTGAGGCAAAAAATTGGACACAAAGTGGTACAGGTTCTGAATTAGAGACATACACTCCTTGGGGTCAATCTAGGATATCCTTTGTCAGAGTCTGGAAACATTTCATTGCTTCGATCTAGGAAGGTGACTGCTCTATGCCTCTACCCACCTCCGCGTAATCTCCTATAATGATCATCGATGATCATGACATCTACTATTGACGTTTCCAGTGCTCTGAGCCCCTTAGCAGACTCCTGTGAGCTCCCTGTTTCGTCTCCCAGGAAGCACTTGTATGGCCTTAGTTTTTTTGAACTGCTGACTCTTCTCAACCCTTTCTTGCATAGGACACCAAGGAAAAGATCGGCATGATACTTGTGCACCTGACCCACTGGTCCAATTACATGAGTGATGGGCAAGAGAATCGTTATACCGACGACGGGGTCCACAACGAAGGGAAGGGTTAGGCATCATTTGTTTCAAGCTCTTTCATGTGGGTAAGGGAAAATTGTGGAGCGAGGTTCCTATTTTTATTTTTATTTCAGCATTATGAATGTCTAGAAGGTAAGCTGAGAGGAGAGTGAAGGGTTAAGAGCTACAATAACAACAAGGCCTGATAGGTATCCAAAGCATGCTTTGGAGGTAGAGAACGCATGTGTCCAGAAGCCACGAAAATCTGGGGGGAAAGAACAATGCTCAAGTGGAGGGTCGGCCAGAATCCAGTCCTTATCCCAAGATAGAGACACCTGATGCTCCCCTGAAGCCACGAGTTGAAATGTGCCTGGGGAGATATACGTGACTCGACCTCCATCCGGCAATGCGATGAAAGCGAATTCCGAAAATGAAGTCGATTCGCCAGTGATGATGTTCCAGATACGAACTGTGCGGTCGTGTGAGCCAGAGACGACTTGTGTTCCATCAGATGGGATGGCAACGGATGTCACCGTGTCTGAATGTCCCTTGAATATGTGCTCTGCTTTTCTTGTAGTGGCACTCCATATACGGACCGACTTGTCGTTCGAGCCAGACACAATATATGCGAAACCGGCAGAGACACACCTCACAGTACCCGAGTGTCCCTCGAGTATGTGCTTGATCCTCCCCGTCGTGGCCTTCCAAATCCGGACGGACTTGTCTTTCGAACCAGAAACCACACGCGTCCCATCACGTGAAAACGTAACACACCACACCGAAGATAAATGACCCTTCATTTCATACTTTAACTTGAGTGCAATAGATGTATATCAGTGAATTCAGACACACAGTTGAGTATCATCCACAGCTCTCCAGAAGACCCTTCTAGAAGATGAAAGGCCCAATGCATGCATGAGTATCGGAGAGCCTTTGAAATCATGCCCAGATCTTTGATTTCATGGGGGAGTCTTCAAATTCTGCCCTCAGGCAAATTGCAGATGTTACGTCTAAGAGAGTTGTTCAACAGTTGAAGGCACTTGATGGTAAGCAGTTGGTGACCTCTTGTGTAGGCTACCCCATGTGCTTTGTAGCATTTTGGATCCAGGATGAATTCACGAAAAGAGGCGTGAAAAATGTCGACATAATCATGGTCACTAGACGGAATATGAATAATTGAATTAAATGGAGATAGATCGTCTTTAGCCTCCTCGTTGCCCAACAGGGTGGAAATGCCAGTCACGGAGAGTGGATTTTGGAGAAGGATGACAGCGACAAGTACGTCGTGTCTCGCAGACTTCTCTCCCTCACTGAGATGATCATGGAACACCTCTTTCATTATCAAATTGTAGAAACTGTCTTGACCATGTTTGGAAGCTCCATAGACTACCAGAGGAAGTTATCAGCGATCATGGCACCCAATTCATCTCCCAGTTCATGAAAGAACTTGGGTCATCTGGAAATCTTCAAGGAGAAGAGTGGTCAGAATATTGTTAACAGTCTTATTCTTTACCATGGCAAGGTATATGTCCCTCTTGACTCCAAGCTACCATATGACATCGTCAAGGCACACCGCAATGCAAGCACCACTGGTCATCCTGGTCACTGGAAGACAACCGAACTCATGTCCCAGAGCTACTGATGGCCTGGAATGGGACAGTATATTGCCAAATACATAAAGGCCTGTGACCTCTGCAATAGGACCAAAACCTTCCCAACCTCCCCCATTGGCAAACTCCTCCCCAATTGTATTCCATGTTGGGGAACTGATTAGATATATTGGAATGTATTTATTACTATTTGATTGAATATATTTCAAAGGGATTTGGGGTTCTCGGTCAACTAACTATTGCATGTGAAATGCGAATCTGCATGCGCCTGGCAGAGTTTGAAATACTCCAAACTTTTGGGTAGGGGGAAAATAAATGCTTTGGGGGTGTTATAACAACTAGAACACAACAATAATATGGAGAAAAGATACTTATTCTTCAATATATTGATGAGGGACTGATCCTGGTGTGATATCTGTGACTGGGAAGCTAGCAGAATAAAAGAGAGCAATATTTCTAGATATTGTCAGTGAAGGGATAGAAATAGAATTCCTTGTTGTATAGTATCAAAACATCATAGCTTTGTACAAGGAAACTAATATAAATCATTGGAAATAGAAATAGGGGTCAGGGGAAGAAGATTGATCCCCTGTCAGCTTGGTCATGATGCAAATGAATAGAAATGCCTTCCCATGATCTTGGATACTGTTGGAGATTTTTATAGTGACTAACTAGCTAATATAAATGTGGGGGATGAGTCATGGGCACAAGGGAATTGGAAGTAAAAGAGGGGGGAATTAATTCTCCTGTAAGTATTGGAAATTCAATAGAAAAATGATTACATATCCAAAAGTTGGATATATGCAGAATAATCCATTTATAATATCTTTATATACATATTTAAATGTTCTCTGTGAAATTTCAGGCTGGGGGATGAAGAATTTAGTGTGCAGTGAATATTTTGGTAGCATGGGTAGGAGGAGGAGATGATCTTTGAGGGACTTATTGGCTGTTTTCTATAACATTCCAGACTACAGATGGAAAGTTATTACTGTTGATCTAATCACAGAACTACCTGCCAGTCATGGCTACAATGCTCTTCTGGTCACTGTGGATTGCCCCTGACAGGGTGTGTACATCATTCCCACCACATCTGATGTGGACTCAGTAGGAATTGCCAGACTTTTCTGTAACCATGTTTGGAAGCTCCATGGACTACCAGAGGAAGTCATCAGTGACCATGGTACCCAATTCATCTCCCAGTTCATGTAAAAATTAAACAAGCTCCTAGGTATCAAGATTGCTGCCTCCACAGCCTATCACCCACAATCTGACAGCCAAACTGAAAGGGTCAACCAGGAGATTGAGCAATACCTCCAACTCTTTGTCAACCAATGTCAACATGACTGGTTGGAATGGATTTCTCTTGCTGAATTTGCATACAACAATCAAATTCACTCTGCAAAACAGACTACCCACTTCATGCTTGACAGTGGTCAACATCCAAGACTTGGACTAGAACCAACCCGAGAAACCCAATTGGAAGCACTGGAAAAATTCACCACTTGCATGAAAAAGGCAACTAATGAAGCTCACTTTGTCCTGTCAAAGGCTGCAGATGACATGGGACAATTCTATGACCTACACCACCAGGCTGCTCTCACATACAAGATTGGTGATAATGTCTGGCTAAATGCACAAAACATTACAACTACTCACCCAATGAAGAAGTTGGATCATAAATGGTTGGGTCCTTATGCAGTGAACAAGGTTGTATCACAGAATGCCTATGGCCTCCAACTCCCACCATCTTTTGGTCACACCCATCCCATCTTCTCTGTCAACCTCCTATACCCCTACCAAGAGGATCCATTCCAAGAACGACATGCTCAACCCCCTGTTATCTGAGATGGAGTCCCTGAGTATGAAGTTGAGAGGATCCTAGACAGCAGGGTCTACCAAGGATGACTAGAATACCTAGTCCATTGGAAAGGTTATGGAAATGCAGATGATTCCTGGCTACCTGTGAAGGATGTCTCTGGAGCAAAGTGACTTGTCATGGAGTTTCACCAACAGAACCCCAAAGCCCCACAATGTATATCAGCTACCATATATGCCACCCTTCCCTTTCAAACCTTAGAGAATTTCACAGAAATTCCCAAATGACACCTCTTTGATTTGACAGAAGGGAGGAACCAAACATGTGACTCTCAACCCCAAAATAAGCAAAGTCCCACCTGACATTCTATTCATTTCACTCAACCTTATATAAACATTCCCTATTGACCCCTTTGCTACCCCCTTCAATAACAGTTACCCTCATCACTACAACATGTCCACCCAATCCAGCCAGCAAAGCCTCATCCCTCTTCAATCCCACCCCTTATCTCCACACTGGTCCTTTGAGCCAGAAGACATCAGATGAGTTGAAACATCTTTTGACATGCCAACCAAACCTGATCCTATTCTATCCCTTCCCTGGAAGAGGCAACCCAAGACCCATCAGCCCTATGAAGCTGGGACCCATTACACCTAGGTGCATCCCTTACCCCCTTTACAGTTGAGGGATTCACCAGGAAATGTGGTCACAACATAGGGGAATGTGCAGAGATCACACTGTTTGAGAGACACAGCAATGTTGGCCCCACCTACTCTTTCAGACTCCCACTGTACCTCTGAAATGGTATCTTGGGTGATGTTTCTATTTAATCCACCCTCCCAAACCCATTCAAGCCAAAAATTCTGGAAGGGGTGGTAGTTCACTCTTGAAGGCCATGCTGAGACATCATGCATTGAGAGGGGGGTGATGTCAGGGTTCAGCTTGGAGTTCATCATTCAGTTTGTTGTCTCCTGTTTATGTTTCCATGTCCTGCATCTTCTGATTACATAATAAGCACTGGATTAGGGTATATAAGTTGTGACTGGTGTAACATTGCCCCTCAGCTTGATCTCTGAGGATTACTGCTAAACCGGGTGAGCTCTCTATATACTTACATATTACTAGTAACCCTTGTATAAACTGAGGATTACTGCTACACCAGGTGGAGAACCCCCTTATCAGCTCATTAATATTGGAGTATCTTGTTGTTGTGACTTTGTCAATAGTGTTGCCCTCATAGCCAGTACTGGGAACTTGGAACTGATTTCTGGGAGTAGTGTAAATTCAATAACAATTGGATGAACAGTCTGTGGTGCTCCAAACATAGTGAGCAAATGAATCTGAGTGATAATAATCTATCTGGAGTGTTTCCAGATCTCAAATGACAAGTCTGAATGGTAGAATAATGATTTTATAGTTAAACTGATTGAGTGCTGGTTTAGACAAGGGGTAAACAATTGATAGAAAATTGTTCACTAGAGTACTACCTATGAGACTTTTAGTATTTATACAAAAGATCAACCTCTAGCTAGTGACGAAGAGAAAAAGGAAATAAGACTACATCTGGTCAGAAGTGACAGATTTCCATGCTGTATGAAGTTAGTCAGTTGCATATAGTATACCCAGGGTATTGGAAACAGAAGAAATCATTCCCAATTGGTTTTAAACCTTTCTTCCTTTGATTCTCCTGTCTTGCACATGCTACACTATATCAGTAGCATGCTGTACAACCTCTGGATCAGTCGACAGCCCCAGTAGTTGCATATATTTGCTCACCTACTCTCTCCCTTTGTTCCTATCCACTCCAAACCTTTTCTGTTTCAATTGTGGTATGTTTCTAATTTATTTCCACTCAGTCCAATGCCTATCATGACCCTGCTTCTTCCCCTGAGTCCATTCCATACCTTCTGCTACTTTAGCTGCCAAGGCACTAAAGTGCCAGGAACCAAGTCTTGCATCCATAGTACAAGTAAAAAATCAATAGAACAATGAGGAATTTAGCCATGAATGTGAATCATTTTGGGTTGGATTTGTGTAACTATTTTATTTAATTTCCCATGCATATATCTGGTGTTTTTGTACTAATTTTGGTCCTTTTCTGTTTTTATGTTGTTTTAACTATAACTACTTAAACAAGTAATTTCTTTTTATTCTTCATTTATAACACTTATTGATAACACAACTCACCAATAGGATGCAGCAAGGCATGCATTTGATCTCCACAGCATGTATACTCCTCAACCTCCGCGAGGCTGCCAACCGAGATCATGTTGGGATGGTGTCAGGCAACAGTTCAAGTCAGATCAGCAGCAGGCGAAAAGGCACCGCACTTTCGAGTGCCATCATGGGTGTGGATACATGGTTCTGGAATACCCAATCAGCAACGCAGCGCATAGGAGACTCTGAACTGGTTGCCGTTTGAAAATAACCCTATAAATGCTCTTTACGTTTCTGAAATTATATGTTGAAGTACTCAGCACTTACCTTTCAAGGCTCGCTATGCTGAATTGGTGCATGAAAAATAATAAATGTATCCTCCTTTATCCTCGTCCTGGGAGCATCATCAAGAAACTTTGAATTGACTCTATTTGTTCATTAGGTTGGTCCTGAACTTGATGTACAGATAAAACCCTTGCCAAATTATAGCTTATATCTTTGTTTTCCCTGACCATACTATCATGATACAATGCAACAAATGCTTTGTAACTCCTCATCTATTTGCAACGAGCTGCTCAAGGCAAACAGTGTTTTTTTTTTCCTTAGTCAGTGTCACTGATATTTATTGGTCATAATTTGGTGGATGAGCTGCGCCTGTGGCAGTGCAATTTTGGCACACCATGCATTCTGCGTGAGGTGGGCTTCTTATATAACTGAGAAACGGTTGTGGAGTCAATGATTTCAGATAATCAACTAATAGCATTAATCAATGACATTTGTTTAGATGTTTGTAATATCTATGTTTCCAGCTAAAATCAGAAGCCTGGACTTGTTGTAAATAAGAACTCACTAGATACAGAAACACCAAAAATAGATAGGACATACAAAAGTAAGATAGTTACAGAACACAGACTTGCAGACCACATATA
>QFEC01006168.1:0-17595 GCA_003316585.1 Gomphus bonarii
AAGAGCTTCTTATCACGTTGAATACAAAGCTTTCTGTATACGATCAGATTCTTTCCAAGCAGAAGTATCTCGCAGGCGATGTCAGCTCCTTTATCTCATTGTGGTGATGTCACTTACTAATACGTTTATTTAATACAGGAGATTACCTTGGCGGACTTGTTCGTGATTTCTTCTAGTATGTTTGTCCACTTTGACTAATTGCTCCATCAGGTTCCATCTGCCTTACGGCTATGTGTTGGAGTCGGTATGTTATGTTCTTTTATTCGTGTCCTCGCGCAGAAAGCTGACTGCCTTGATTAATAGAAACTCGGATATGACATCTTCAAAACGAAGCCTAATGTTTCCAGGTTTATTCCCCCCTTTTTTAAGTCATTATCGACTTTGTTCTAATTTTACTCTTTTCAGGTGGTGGACTGAAATCAGCTCTCGGCCCGCATGGGATAGCGTCAAGGAGGGCGCTTAAGAGTCCGAGAAGGGTTCAGCAATTGCGTTTGAAACAATCAGAAGGCACGTTTCCTGTAAAATACCAAGGCGCAATGGTAAGACTTTTACCGGAATTGAAATATCGGAAAAGAATAACGTGAGACAACACAATCAATGTGAATTGAAACAAAAATGCGTCAAGTAATGGAAACGAAGGAAGGATGAGATGAAGGAAAGCAGCAGTGGGCCAACAGTTGTATAGCCTCTGCCAAGGCTTTTCATTTGTTACCAGCTCAGCAATCTTGAAGTCCAGAAATTCAGTAATAGCACGCCTTCAGTGGGATGTCCACATATATTCCGGGATAAGCAGGTAATGTATTCGTCCGGTCCATAGATCCAGATGGGACTGGAACCGGGAACCCGAGGTGTACCTTCGAGTCAGAGCCATACATGAATGAGTGAAGTTGTGCGAGCTCGGCAAGGAGCATTTAGCGACGGAGGCTTTGACGATTACATTGTCAGAGCTGATATTTATATCATGTTTCACGTGCAGTATAGTCCAAAAAACTGGAATTACCAGGCAGCCAACAGTTTCGAAAGAAACCATAATGTTGTGCAAGTGCTTCACACTATCGTCGTTCGGATCAGGATCCAGATGCTCATAGAGGATGCATGCGAACTTCGTATTCCCGTGCCCACGGGTCCGGTAAGCCAATAGGCATAAAATAAAAAAGTGTGTTAAGCAGCACGATGGGTGACCCAGGTCTGGAAATGTATCATTATCTCTACGCGTCCCGTTCGTGTACATGTCGTCTAATTTTTTGTCATCTGGTGTGTCGTAGGGTGCCAAGTCGCAGGCACGGTGGGGAAGGTCTATCGCTGCGAGGACGAAGTGCTATGATCACGTACCAACAGTGCTCTGTATATGCGAAACGTCCGACTCGTCAGTCCCAACGCCACACTTATTTACCTTTCACGTTCGTATTCCATACACTGCATTTTCAGCGTTGCAGAACCATATGAATCATGGGGCACAATCAAGTCCGTAAGCGATTTGCTTTGACCGACTTTGCATCGACAAACTGGTGCATGCCGGGCTGCCGTATACGTGTATCCTGCAGGGAAGGGGAGGATTCCGTGCTCTATTGAATTGGAGATTTTATCAACAGTTTCGGAGGGACTGCCATGTTTCCCGGTGCACGTAAATACGTGATAGTGGGAAGCAAGGGTGACTGTGTGACCGTGACTTGTTTATTGTTGATGTTTGGCTCGTGTTTGGCAAAACAGAAATAAGGTTTGCACACAGGTCACGTGATAGGTGGCAGAGTCAGTTAATAAGGCGGCGCGTTGTCTAGCAGCAACCATCTCAAACACTACCGCCACCACCACAACCTCTTACACTCTTATTAACAACAACAATGTCTGGACGCGGAAAAGTAAGTTGGCGGTGCTCTATCCTCCAAGGTCTGTTGTTGACACTGACCTTTTTTCAGGGTGGAAAAGGACTCGGAAAGGGTGGAGCGAAGCGTCACCGGAAGATTCTTCGTGACAATATCCAGGGTATCACCAAGCCCGCCATCCGCCGTCTTGCTCGCCGAGGCGGTGTGAAACGTATCTCTGGTCTCATCTACGAAGAGACACGAGGTGTTCTCAAGATCTTCCTCGAAAATGTCTGTTTCCGTCATTTCCTGTCGTCGAAGATCTTCCTCGAAAATGTCTGTTTCCGTCATTTCCTGTCGTCGTTGTTTCTCATTGCTGCGCAGGTTATTCGTGACTCTGTGACATACACCGAGCACGCAAAGCGGAAGACAGTTACAGCACTTGACGTCGTGTATGCCCTTAAGCGTTCGGGGCGCACCCTCTACGGTTTCGGGTATGTTTCCCCCCCTTCTTGCTACTCGTGCAGTTGCTCATTGGTTCTTAGTGCATAATTCTCTTGTCTGAGGTGTATTCTTATTGTATCATCGTTCCGTCTGAACTACTGTATGGCGCCTTGAATATATCTGCTTCTGGTGTGAATAAGTCGGGATATCAACGTGGCCTCACAACACCTAGCGTCGTCCTTTTGTCTGAATTCTCTGCTCATTATTTATCTGCTGTTTACTACTACTGTTAGTATTCCAAGTATGTCCGAGGCCGTTCCGACTAAGTGTTTAGTTATTTTGCCTCCTGAACTATACCCACGTGCATCTCTTCGACTGCTCGAATATCTGGGTGATGAGGAGTGAGAGAAGATCTAATCGCGAGCAACTAGGCTAAGGAATTCTTGAAGGTGCTCTACTGTGCACAGTAAGCGACATAGGGCGAGGTTGGCCGATCAGGAGCGAAAATTTAAAGTATCGAAAGAAGAAGAAGAAGAAATCTTTGAAAGAACTACAACCAACCTGTGTAAGTGCAAAGGTCATGAACTGGACAATAGGAGGTAGAGTGACCCATTGTAGTAGTAGTAGCGGGTTCACCTTCACAACATTCAGCAAGTGATCGCAGCCTTTCTTCCCAGTCACCACTATCCCATGTATATATAGTTAAATTTTCATTGTCTTTACTTGCTACTGCGCAAGAGGTCTTTGCTTTTAATTGCCACCTTGTAGTCCACTTAGGTCCATGTGTACAAAGAACGCGACGCGCCTAGGCCACTCACTCAAATGGCTTCTGCCACCAAGTCAGACCAGGACAAACCAGCGCCGTCAAAATCACCCGAGGCACGGATTCCACTCAGATACGTCACCGCACCCGTTCAAAGACTATACGTACTTAGTTTTGGAGCCTTGCTGCAGGTATGGTTTGCACACCCTGACCATTTGTACCCAGCTTTTACCATTTTAACCTTTCCTAGGCTTTTAAAGCACGTTGTTTCCTTTTAAGATGGTGGTATCCAGAGTACTGGTGGAGGTACCTTTTCACCTGGGTTGTTCTTGACGCATTTTTCATCCTTGGAATGGCTGAGCTTCGGATACCACGTTTGGCATACAGTTGGAAGGCAAGACTGATGCACATTATCATCTTAAGCTTGTTAAATGTTGCGCTTTTTAAACCTTATGACGTGAGTGATCGTATATACCAGTGCTGAGGACGAAGCTGCAACATCCTCTACTCCCAAATAGTCCCCTCCCCAATGGGCTTTACTACGAAGTAAGCAGTCGGGCGTAACTGATTTTTGGAAGCTTAATCATCCCTTACAGCGGGCTCCGATGCCGAAATATCGACCAGAGAAAAGAAGGTATATGTTGAGGATGTAATCAATCAAGGTGGCCACCTGTTCGGACAACACACAGTTCGACTTTCTCCGATTAGGCAAGTTACCCTTTTCTTTCCTTTGATAGTTTGATGAAACAATCCAGTGTTTCAGCACAGCCAAATTGAATCCACTGGCAAAGTCCTTTTGTTTAGAACCTTCCGGACACGTCGCTCTCATTCCAATCGTGTTTAATAACACCCATCCCACCTATATATCGTATTCCATCTCCACATTAAGCGACGACAACTCGAAGACATATGTCAATCTAACTTCTCGCGATCTAAAGCAAATTGAAAAGGTCCGGTCCGACACTATCATAGCACTTGAACAAGCGGATCCTGACCAAGACGATGATGCCGAAGATGATTACTATGATCATCATGACATATCTAAACAGCGCGCATTGGCAGGGAGGAACGCTCCGGACTTGGAGTACCGATTAGAGAAGACTGAAACTCTCCAGCATATCAAGGTCTCCCGTCCGGGTGTAGTTCGCCTCGAAAGGGCCCTGGATCACGCCAATTCCGAGGTACGAATTCGACCTGCAGAGGTTACGGTGGTGCACTGTCCCAAGGTGGAGTTCATGGCTGACCGGCTGAAGGATGATGGGAAGCGTTGTGCGGGTACTGCGGAAGTTATTGATCTGAAAATGTATGGTGTCGCTCCTTTGACACTCAAGTGGCATCGAGAAGTTGCTGGTCGGCGAGAAAACTTCCTTGTGGAGGGTATAGAGGGTAACCATACGGTGAGATAGGCTATGCAAGGTCCCAGAATGCATCACTCAAGTCCTTGTGTTAGGTGCAAGGTCGTTCAACTGCTGAAGAGTTTCGCATACCGTTAACTATGCAGCTGGATGCTCTTGGGCGTCACACCTACACGTTAGATGCTCTGACTGACGGTGTTGGGAATGTACTCGACTTATCTTCGGTGCCATCTTCGGCGAGATTACATACCAGTCAATCTGTCACTGTCCTTCGGCGTAGTGCAATGAGCTTCAAGGCTTGTGGACCGGGTCGACCCGCAAGTCTACTTATCGGGAAAGAGACCCCACTTATGGTGGTGGCCAATGACGCCGACGCCGATGACGGGCCATGGGACATTGCGATCAAATATCAACCTCCTTCTGATGACAAGAGAAAGTTCAAATCGTGGCAGAAAGATTTCAAGACCGCAGTAGGAAAGCGCGAGTTGACTTTGTTTGCTAGAGCACCTGGCGAATATTCGATTATTGGTGTTAGAGGTAGATTTTGCCCCGGAGATGTTCTGAGTCCAGATACGTGTCGTGTCATCGAGCAGACACACCCCTCTGCTGAAATTGAATGGAAAACCATACATGAGTGGTGAGTGCGTTTATTGAGCGATATCAAACCTTCTTGGTTACATTGATTAAATCTTAGCTCTGGTGATACGGGCGTGTCGGTTTCCCTCGTTCTCCAAGGCAAACCGCCATTCAAGGTTTTCTATCAGACAAAGCGAGATAGAGAGTCTACGCGTGAGCTTAACAAGACATTCCATGGTTCTCGGGGAGAGATCACCTTACAGCCTGAGAGGTTTGATGCCTCAATATCCCGTTGCTTTGCATGCTAAATCTATTTTTCAGAAGTGGCAGTTATACTTACACTTTCCTTCGCTTGAGCGATGGAAATTATGAGGGTATTACGTTAGATGGTCCAACTATTAACCAAGTTGTGCATCCTCTAGCATCCGCCGACTTCGTCAAATCGACACAAGCACATGGAAAGCAAGTATTACACAGCTGCTCAGGGAACTTGGTTGACATCGATGTCGACCTTAAGGTTAGCGTACCCTTTGTTCGCTATGTTGCTGATCTAATATATCAAATCAGGGGACACCTGTTTGGAACTTGGAAGTCCAGGTCCTAGGCCCCAAAACTACACAGAATGTGCGCATACCCGACCTTAAGAACCACCGGGAGACCCTACGATTGCCGATTCCACCTGTTATTGATGAGGAGGGCGGCACTTTTCTTGTCGATTTAGGTGAGGTCAAATTTCCCCATCTCACTACTAAGGTTTGCCAATTTTTGTAGTGAGTGTGGAGGACGCATATGGCTGCAAACGTCAACTCTCCGTTCCTGGGATTTCAGTCAATG
This sequence comes from Gomphus bonarii, assembly GCA_003316585.1. Lineage (NCBI taxonomy): Eukaryota > Fungi > Basidiomycota > Agaricomycetes > Gomphales > Gomphaceae > Gomphus > Gomphus bonarii. Next base: position 5,775 of record QFEC01006168.1, read on the forward strand.
TGAAACGAGTTAAAGTATGCCCCGTGACTAACAATGGTTCAAAATTAATTGTTATTCATGATCTCAGCCTACGGTTAAATTTTACGCCCAGGACGGCAAACGGGCGATGGCAATCTTGCAGGGTAGCCGAGCTTCTTTGCCCCTCAGACTATCAGGCGATGGAGTAAGTGACAAACACACTGTTTACGACGTTCAGGGATGTTAAAAGGATCGTTTGTTTCAGCCATGGACAATCAAGTATCGCAGAGCAGATGACCCCAAAGCCAGAGTGATTGAAGTGACGTTGTCAACCCCTAATGAACACCTCTCTGTCTCTGAGGCTGGCTTGTACGAACTTTTGGAAGTGAGCATGGATAGAACTGATATAGTCGTTCGACATCTCTTGAACTTTATATAGGTCAACGATGCATATTGCCAAGGGTCCGTGATTCCCAATGAGGATAAGTACCTCGTGGAGTGGATACCTAGACCAACGGCTCAGATAGCCAGCGCGACGCGAGCAACCTATATACCACTCAACGGGACATTCGTACTACCAGGCGTGGTCCGTTCACCTTGTCCTCTCATGCGTGTTGAATCTAAACTAGCACCCTCAGTGCGAAGGAACCGACGACCAATTGGATTTAACCCTCAAGGGTCCGTAACCCTAAGCAGTTTGAATCCCTCCTCGATTGACTTCATACAGGCACTCCACCCTTCCAACTGAGTTATAATATCGCAAGAGACACCGAGCACGGAAGCATCAAGCTCATCGACCAACCCACTTTCAGCAGCATTCAGGCTACTACGCGATTTCAGCTCCACACCTCCAAACCGGGTCGGTTTTACTACGAGGTGCACGCGATCGGCGACGCGTTGTATCCTATCCCAAAGCAGGCCGGGTTTATTCCGCAGTCAAGGCGTCTGCAATTTGAACAGGAGGTCTACCCTCGGCCTACAGCATACTTTAAATGGTCAAGCCGTATTTCGCTTTGTCTTAATGACCGACTTGTACCCCGCGATGACTATCCATTGGATGGGTTGATCGTTATAAAGGGTATACCACCGTTCACGCTAGATATTTCCATCAAGAACCTTGCATCGAGCGAAATCCACAATGAGAAAGTCGAAACCTCTTTGCACGAATGGAAATTAGACATTCCCAGCTACACTTTCCGAACCGTGGGGCCGCATCTGGTTACTATTGATTCTATACAAGACGCATCGAGCTGCCAGCAATCGGACTTGGACATCAGTCGCCAATCTCAGTGGATAGATGTAGCCGAAACGGCGGTCATTGTACCCTTTGACAGACGAGAAGATTATTGTGTAGGCGAAGCGCTCCAATTCCAGCTCGAGGGCAACCCTCCATGGAGAGTCCAGTATGTCTCACTAATCTTGATCCTTACGTGATCGCGACTTGATCCAAAACTATGCAGGTACCGCTTTGACGGAAGGCTGACCTCTGCACATGTTCAAACATCGCCATTCAGACGCGTTGCAGATAGGGCCGGGCAGTTCTCCATAGTCTCGATTGCTCACGAACAGGATATGTGCCAGACTACGGTGTCGGATTTGAGCTTCCAGATACATAACATCCCCTCGGCCAAGGTGTCTCAGGGGAAAAAAGTCGTCCAAAACATTCGTGAAGGTAAGGAATCGCGTTTTGGGACTTTATAGACACTTGCTTAAAACGTGTGATGATCTACAGGTGACCAAGCCGAGATTCGCTTCGGGCTCATTGGCGAGCCTCCCTTCACTTTCACGTATCAGCGTACTGAGCTTGCAACCAACGTGAAACGAGGAAAGACACCCAAAGTGCTGGAGACACACACGGTTTCTGGTGTCAACAGTAAGGATTACTCCATATACTCCTCCGCCGAGGGTACCTGGACGGTATCGTTTATTCAAGACCGCTATTGCCGGTATCCACCAATTCAGGCGGACAAGGGAATCGAAAATGCCTGACGTGTGTGTAGGACATGTATCATATATATGAGACAATGGAAAAATGTGCCTTAGGCATTGTTCAGTGATCAAGAATGTATTTTTTGAAGTAGCTAGATTAATTTGCTCTCCCGGGAGGAGACCAAGTCGCTGCCGAAATTAAACTGTGGCAGAAGAAATGTAGAACCTATATATAATAATCGAACGTAAGCGTTTTTCTGGCTAAAGAGGATTTGTGAACTTGCCATTTGGAAACTTTCACATAGTACATATGAGTGTGGTGGTCAACAAGGGAGTAAAAAGGGACTTACTGGAAGGATCGATAGGTACGGGTGGCTTCCTAGAGTCGGGCGGAAGCCCGGTATATACTGGATCATTCCTCCTGACCTGACCTGGGGAGCCGTCGACGGTCAAGTTGTAGCTGCCACATGATACGTTCAATGACTCGTATACGGTGAAAAAAAATCGGTTGCCTACATCGACAGATCGTAAGAAGTTGTCTTTGAAGGAGTTTCGCCCATAACGAGGCGCCGCCATGCCTCATGACACTCGTGGATGATCTCCGTAGCATACTTTTTATTTTTCGCCTCTCCAGAAAATGCAAACACGTTTTCAGGCTTTCCGTCGGCTATCCAAAAACATCATCAGGAAAAGGTTCATTGCAGACAAGCCCGAGCGAGGACGATACGAACGGATCTTGTAAATGCTTCATGATTTACCCGTCAGAACATGCAAGTGGGACAGACATTAGGCATCCTGACGCACCGGAACCATTCGTTTGTAGCTCTGATCAAGCCGGGAAGGTGCCTCTCGACGTCCTCGATGTCGTTGAGTTTGGAGGCGAGCGGGTCGTTGACGTCGACAACGAGAACCTTCCAGTCGGTCTCTCCCTCGTCCAAAAGGGCCATAATGCCAAGAACTTTCACCTGTTTGACCTGTCCGACGAAGCCGACTTGCTCCCCGATCTCACAGACATCTAAAGGGTCATTGTCGCCCTTTGCCTTGGTCTCTGCGTGAGTCTGAGTGGGATCCTCCCATGTCTATTCCCCTCATCCGGGTAGTAACGATCAGGCAAGTTCCAAATGTCCCTCTGTCTTGGCACACATACCTGGGGGAATGCTCCGTAGTTCCAGATGTAACCGTGATGGGGGAAGCAGTTCCGGACGAACCGCAATTTACCTCGCTTGACGTCTTGCTTGATAGGATTGAAGGGCTCCTCTTTGCAGATCTCCATCTTGGCGTTTGTCCAGCGAGGGACTTCAACAATCATATTGAGGATGCCATTGTTTTGGTCTGCGAACAGGGGAATGTCGTGGAAGGGCGAGAGCACGGTGGTGCCCTGCTCAATAAATATCCTATGGTCTATGTATCTGATGAGGATGTGGAATTGAATATTGTTTAAGAACACACCGAGGGTGTTGGGAGCACCAATGAGACGAGGAGCGTACTCTACATAAACGACGATTCAAGTCAGAAATGAGCCCGTAAAACTTTGGCTGGAAGGACGCACGAGACATGTGGTGGACGAGAGACAGAAGTCGAGTTTGATGTGATAATTGTCCAAGCGCCAATACCATATAGTGGTCCTTGCGGATCGATACGCGGGGCCCTAACACCTGAACGGCCTGGAATGTGATGTTCACTGGCGAGTATATTGCTTAGTCATCTTGCAAACGGGACACCGTGTCCCGGCAAACGTGTGTTGGGGCATTGTAAGCTCAATTCATGAATTTATCACTACAATCCGTTGTCCTCACAACCGTTGCAGGGCTGCTCTCGCTTAGGTGAGGAACCCATCAGTGCTGTTCGCACTCAACTTCACAAGGGATACATAGTGCTTCCTCTCCAAACCTTGTTATTTTTTCGATACGCTTTCCAGCACTTATCAGAGTCACCAAACCACCTATCTTGAGCCTACCCCTTGACGGTTAGAAATCTCCGAGCCATTCAAACTCTTCCCATGGGGGTTAAGGTTTTGTTCGACAAGAATCCCAAGGAGGTTATATATACGTTCGAGCAGTGACAGCCTGCGTGATGGACTCAAGATTCGATCATGAAGAAGGAAAGCAACAACGTTTCTCATCGATTTTGCCGAGCTTCTGTGTGCAATCCCAGAAGTATGTTTTCTCGGTGAAACATAATACAGCAGCCCCTTGTAACTGCCGCGCATGGCTGTCAAGTGACTTACTGTATGAGGCACTGGCCTATCTTTAAACCCGGCCCTGAAACGCCGGCGTCAGGTGCATGGTACAGTTATATAGCAAGAGAACCAAAATTGAGTCCCAAAGTGTTCGAAGAGTAGTTTGTGTCCGTGAATGTCAGCACCAGCACAAGTCTGAGGCCAGTATAAATATCACAAGGCGTTTCTATAACTTCTTTGCTCTCAATAAATATGAAATTTGATGTCATCCCGTATCTGAGAAACAAGTTATGCACAAGTTGGTTGCCAAGAAGTGACTAACCTTAGGATGAAAAATACCACAAAAGCAGATACACTCCTATGAGACCCAGGAGTATTTTGACTTGGGGGTCTAAGTTTGTTAGACCCGAAGTAACTGCAGATGCGGAGGCCATGTCCGAATGAGGAGGGGAAGACCCTCCAACTGTCTGACCTTTGCCTGAAAATGCACCCGTAGATCCAGATCCAGAGTGGGCTTTCAAGGTTGATTCAAGAGCTCTGAATAAAGGCATGATAACATTGGAGGCAGAAGATCTCGAAAGAACACACCGTGCGTCCGCGCCTCGGACCTGATCAACCTTCAAGGAACCCTTCAGAAAGATAAAGGTTGGCCTGCACAACTATTAAATTACAGTCTAAGGGCGTGTCCAAGACAAGCGACTTACATAGCAGACACTTGATACTCCTGGGCGATTTCTGGGACCGCATCCACATCACATTTCAGAAAGTTGACATTTGTGTACTGTTTAGCCAGTTTCTCGAAAACGGGTGCGATTGTACGGCATGGACCACACCTATAGTTGAATGGTAGTACTAATCAGTACTGCGACCTTCAGGATGATACACCAATGCTCGCCATGTGGCGTGAAAGTCGATGACCTATCAAAGAAATCAGTGAGATAGACTCGGAAGCAGCAAGATTGGCCACCGAGAGTTTATTTTTTGATGCAGAGAGAATTTGTGAAAGCTGACGAGTGGAGGTGAGGTGAGTAATGGACATCGTGCTACTACTCCCCACGAGAATCGTGTCACAGGATGCTGATCGATTGTCACAGGTTTCATAGTATGCATGAGTTACTAAGTACTGTGTGATCTGGCTCGGAGACCACCAGAATGGAATTAATTTTCATATGAGATTGTTCTAGTACATTTACAATAGTGGTACAGCAGTGGCCATCCGGATGAAAAAACTTAAGGCTATGAGGGTGCAACATGGAATGGAGTATAATGAAAACGGATATCATAGTTGATGGGTATTCTTAACTTCAACCGATTCCCGAAAGTGATATGTGAGCTCTAAAAAAGATGCGAAGTCATGAGGGGCCCTTGGATGAGTTCTGTCGTACTAAATGCATGGCCGTTTGAACGTCATAAGTCGTAAAATCAGCTGGCAGGGTGAAGATCATGTGGGACAATTATGTGAGGAACGCAGCATTGTCTTGTGCGCGATTACATCTCTGTGCAATGCGGTTTGCGCCCTCGAGCGCACGTTCGACCAACCCTCGAGCAGGCGACACAGTGGGTGTGGAGTTTAGTAAATCTGTAGCGTCTTACATCAGAACGCGGGAAAATACAAAAAGCGCACCCGCAAAAAACCTTTATATAGTAGGACATATCGCATGACCCGCTGAGTAGGCTGGATTGCTAAGTCTTGGACCATTGGGAGTTTAGCTGGTGTGGACGCAGTAGAAGTTGGGAAATACCACGACTTCCGGTGAACAGGAGACGTTTCAGCAGAACTCGGAAGAAATTGCGATAGAGTAGGCATGCTCTTTCGGCGGTGACCCGGATCATTCCTCGTCTCGACATGTGTGGATTGATCGTGTGATTGATTGTGTGTGTGTCCCACATCGCTGGAAGTCACTGGAGGTAGTACCGCTGCACCAGCCACCTTGGTCGTTTCTTTTTTGTTCTTGTCTTTCCCTCTCTTTTGCATCTCGAGTCCAAAGTCCGTAGTGCGACGTTTCCGTTGCTTCCTTGTGGGCGCTCCAAAGAACTCGCCCACAATACCGGACCATGCAACAAGTGCCACTTCAAGTACGTCCTCTGTTGCGAAAAACGCTACGCTTACACCATACGTAGAGGGATCGTCATCAAGTCGAGCGCTGAAGGCCTGTGATGCAGATATCAAAGCAGGAAGGTATCGCAACAGCAGCGGTGGTGGCGGTTTCGTAGTCTACAAAAACAAGTAAACAATGGTGATTAACAAGAGCATGGAAAGTGAAAGCAAACCTCTCCACGTTGTAGCTTGATTAATCCCTCTCTATAACTCCTCTCAGTACGCACAATTTCGCGGCATACCATTAGCGCCTTTCTCGCAACTAGCCATTCCTCAAGTTCTCCTTTCTCCAAGCCCGCACTTGGAACATGCACTTGGTCATTTGCGTCCAAGATCTTGGACGGACTGCTCTTGACTCTAACAAGCTCGCCCTGGAAACCTGGACCCCATCCGACGTCGCGGAGTCGGTCAAGCTCTTCCACCAGTTGTTCCTCTGGAGCGTCAAACACAGCGAGAGTCCAACGACGACTGGATCCGGAGTGTAGCAAAGAGGGAAGATCTTGATGGGGTTCAGACCATGGACGCTGGCCCATGGGGAATTCGGCGGCATGAGGAGACTCGGACAGAGAGTCAGCTGGGAAGGCAACAAAACGAGAAGATGCCAAGGGCTCAGAACCGGAGTTCGTGGGACCGAGATTTGGTTCTGAGCGCCATCTTGGCATATCTGAAAACTGCGGAACCTGTCAACACTTTATAGAGATGTTGGCGAACAAAAAAACGCACGTCATGCGAATTGAAATTCAAGTTGACAGGTGATTGTCTTCTCAGTGGGGGAAAAGTCATGTTTGGGTGTCCATCAACTGTGCTTTGAGTGAGCTTTCTTCGTGTATGCCGCTTTACTAATTTTCTAGCCCTGGAAAATGGCGGAGATATGAACTGGGACGGAAACCGTGGTGCATTGAGGGCAGGCGTCGAAGTACTCAAACGAGAGTCCCGTGTCATGGACTTGCTCTCCGTAGGGTATCGCGTAACATTGGACTTGAAGCGTTTCTTGTTGAGGCTGGGTGAGGGTGTTGTGTTTTCAAATTCTGAATAGGTATTTTGGGATGGTGAGCCACCAAGCTCAAAAAAAGAGTCTCTGGATCTACGGGGGTGATGATACAATGCGGGTGAAGAAGTAGAAGTGAGAATCGATGGCATTGACCAATGCGAATGAGAAAGTGATGGGGGTCTTTTTTTCAGTTTACGTGAGCTGCTGTGCGCATGGCTATCCTGTGGTCTATGCTCAATCGATGGCACAAAAGAATGTGCCACGCTAGCAGGTGGATGAAATGTGCTGTGTCCGGAGTCGGATGGCAAGTAGGGGAGATCTTGAACAGGATCATCCACCACGGGGTCTTTTCGAAACAATGTGACAGACAAACTTCGCATAATACGCTTTCCCCATGACAGCCCACGTCTCAGACCAGGCGGCTCTTGAGGATGAGGTATACGCGGATTGGAAGTATACAAAGTCTTCGAGTGAGGGGGACGCGGTAACGGGGATGGCGTTGAGGATCGAGGAAACCGAGAGGCAGGGCGAGGCATGGTCGACAAGCTATGTGAACGATTAGATAATAAATGTGGGTTGGGGCGACATTGGGGCTCAGAGATATTATAATGGGTGTCCGAGCACCCATATTGCGTACCAGAAGCAGAATAATGCGAATCGGACCACGTCCGTGTGTGCCCTATTTCTGATTGTGATTGTGCATATCGCTTGGACCCACCAGGCGAGTTGTGAATCTGTAGGTTGGGGACGCAATGGTCAAACAGAGGCCCCACTGGCCGTCCATCTTCAGAAGGCGAACGAGGGGAAGGATATGGGAATCGGGGGAGGCGATGCGAAGGAAGTGGTTCAAGTAGCCTTGAATTGGCTAAGCCGTCCAAAGGCGGTACCGGTAGGCAAGGGAGAGGCTTTTCACGGTTGGCAGGAGAACCCATCATGATAAGTGTACGCGTCTGCGAATCGATTTGGGTGTTTGCATGAGACCTGTCATTATTTGCAACGTGGTCAACATTCATGCGAGAACGTTTAACATCTGTCGAACGGGTAAACGTGCCGAAGGCGTGTGCTGCGTGTTCAGCAGGAGGTAAAGGTCTGTCTATCGGCTGACTTTCATAGCGATCGTCAAGGGAACAAGAATGCATGGAAACGTAGGACGGAATTGATGGAAGAGATCGACGGTGGCTAGTACCAGGGAAGAATGTGTCGTCCTTGAAATTGACGGACGCTGGATAGCTTGAAGTGGAACGTCTGTTCACTATATAGAAAAGGTTCCCATTTCGATTACTCGCGTTATTGATGCTAGGAGGGGGGTGAGCCTTTCGCAGAACGCGGGCTTTCCGCCTCGCGTTTGTGTTGAAACCAAGGTCATATTCCGTTATGGGGTTCACTTGTGGAGGCTTTGCACCCCTCGGGAGAGGTGTAATCGATGGAAGGTGCGTCCCGGAGGAGGTATTCGACGAACGATTAGAACCTGGTTGAGAACCTGCAGAGTCAGAGATATGGGAATTGTCTGACGAAGACATCGACCTAGTGGGCTGAGTAGGAGCCATGGGCGGTCGGGAGGACATGCTACTCGTAGTCGCCAGGGAGACACCGGTGAGAAAACCTTGCAGTCATGATGATCTTGACGTCACGTTTGTCGTATCTCCTTCTCTGAATATATCGCGGTGAGTCGGTAACCCCTCCGCAGTCAAACGTTCATATGAGTCCGTTGCACGTTGCACCACTAAAGTAAACAGCTTTTGTCCTTACAAGGCTAGGTTCCATTTATTCAAGGACAACCCACCCAAAAAATGGCATTTTCTAACTTTATTGTGACTTATAATTAGATTTCTCAAGTCCAGGCAAGCCCCATCCAACCCAATGCCCGGATGACAATATGTCCCGAGGGTTATATGAAAGCAATAATCGAGGAACATAACTTCGAATGACAGGGAATAGTCAATGAGATTGGCACACATGATCGGCCCCCGCATCCTGATATTAGCCGGATAAAATTATGTACGACGCCCCAGAAGATACGGTAATGAGGACCCTAGAATTCTCTCAAGCTCAAGTAGGATCAACGTTTGTCCGCCACGTCAGCTGCCAGGTGCATTGAGATTAGCCAGAACAATCATGTCGATCAGTATCAATGCGCAGAAGCAGTCACCGAGCTCACACTTCGGAAGTTATTTACGAATTCTCCAGCTTTCCTTCCCAGAATAAAGCCATCGCAATCCCGATAACCAGCTGCAGTGAGAAACAGTACCTTCCAACTCCGATCAGTGGTTGAGATTATCGATATCGGTGATGAGATATTGGTGATATGAGTCCCCGGTGTTGTGCAGAAGATATTGATATAATATATTTCAAATGTTACTTGCCTGACGTTGTATAGCGTAAAATTGAGGGACGAGAATGATGAGAGTTGAGAGTGAAAACCGGAGCAAATTTGATAAGTCTCAGCACAAATTTAATTCGGGCACAACATTGCTCGTATGCAGGTGGAATAGCCTGGAGTTGCTGCCGCTCTAAGTCTTCATGTTGAAAGGTTACAAAGGGTTAACACACATCCGTATACTATCGCCTAAGATAATTCAGAGATGAATTGTGACTCAGAGATTAACAGCATCATGCCCAGTACGCGGAGGAGCAAGTCCGCATTGCTCCAACAACCAGAGATCTTGCGGCCAAATACTGTCGCGAACTCGGCCCTAATGGCTTGTAAGAAATCTTGGCAACCTCAATAGCAACGACCGCCAGTAACGTGTTGGTTGGAAGCTGTGTCAACCATCACTTGTGATTTTTATTTCTTGCAAGAACATGAGTGTCGCGAGAAAATCGTCTGTATAGATGTAGAAGTAACACATGTTCAATTTCCAATATCCTGTTCAAAGTATAAGAAAAAATCACCTGAAGCTTACGTCAAGGTGTTACGCCCGGCCGAATATTATCCTAAACACCTCTCCAGGGACCTGGTGCACCAGAAGAGAACAGGGTGAGATAAATAGGATATTTTACCACTCGTCGCACGCGTCGAAGTTGCCGTCTTCATTGGCTACAGGGTCTTGCAACGAGGAAGCTCCCCGCCACTCGCCCAGGATCTGCTCGTCAAATTGACCATCGTCCTTTTCCATATCCTCCCAAACTCCCAAGTCTGCCAATTCCCAACGATAGGATTGTGAAAATGTCGGGGTAACAGGTTTACCAACACCTGGTACCTGAAGATTGGCTTCATCATCCCATCCAAACACTTCACGCAACTGGATCACTTCTTCCTCACTCCGAAACAAGTTCTCTAACTCGTCTTGATCGAATAATTCATCGTCTCGGATTTCACTTTCGCCCCCACGGGAAACGGCTAGTTGTTGTAAACGGGTAAGAGCGATGTCGGTGAGAAATCGCGAGGTCAAGATCTGGTTCTGCAGAGAGTCAGATCGCCGGGAATCTTTTGATTGTTCGGATGAACGGAATTTCGGGGAAAAAGGGTGTAAGGGGGAGAGTAACGAGAGAGACGCAAGATCCACCTCACTCACAGCGCGCTTGGATAGTCGAGGGCGCAGGATTCGTAGGATCTTAGATGGTTTCGAGATATCCAATTCTCCGGAACATTTGCGTTTCCGTCCTACTGGTGTCAGATTATCCAAATTCTTTCCCCCACCATCACGATTCTCTGCCACCTCCAAAGTAACCGTAACCGGCGTCTTATTCTCTCGACTCTTTTGCGTCTTCACGATACTCTCTTGAAACTGCACCACGTCCCTAATTCCTGCGGCAATAACACCCCTCCGACTAATTTTGCGTCTCTTCGCACCAATCTTATTATCCGGATGATCCGCGTCAGATAGCCACGGCACGTCCGCCATCCAGTGCTCGATGATCTTTGAAATATCGCGATAACACTCGATGACCAGGCCTTGCCTCGTTCCAACCTTGGCGCCTAGCTCTTTTGCGAGAATCGTATATGAGGGGAGGGACGACGCTGCCTGGGCTTCGAGTGAAATTATGAAAAGCGCGCACGCTGAGGGACAAGCGGACGGGCCTGTAGAGGAAAACCCATCATACTGGTTAAAGAGCGCGACGAGGGATGAGGCTAGATGAAGGACAGATACAGGAGAGAGAGGTTGAAGTATGTGGATGAGTGGTTTGGGGAGAGGTGAATTCGATGCTGTGATAAGAGCTTTAAGATGAGACTGCAAATGAGGTAATAGTGTGAGTGAGTCGAAAGGCGGGACATGAATCTCCAACAGGATGCAAATATGTGTGAAAACGCGACACAGTGCGTATGGTGAGAGATCTACAAGAGACTATACCGACACTATGAATAAAATTTATTATTTTCAAGGGGTGTGAAGACACGCACAGCAAGCTGAGCTATCCTCACGCCTTTCTTACTCTCTCTAAGGGCGACAAGGATAGCTGCTGCAGCGACAAGAACCGCCTTCTTCCCCCACCTGAATTTCTCGAGAACTCGTGCCTGATCAAAAACGTTTCGTGCGCGTGGCGCAAGTCCCGCATATGCCAACTTCGTCAAAATACCAAGAATATACTGGTGCATTGCTCTCTGGAAAAAGAAAATAATTACGGAGAGGAACGTCAGCATCAAGTAAAAGTCATAATCAACACTTACTGAAAAAAAAATGTAGCAATAAAAACTTACCATATTCCTTCTCTCTGTATCCTCCTT
>QFEC01006168.1:27700-43069 GCA_003316585.1 Gomphus bonarii
CCTTGGTCTCAGTTCCCATTGAAATCTGAGGGGGATGCTGGTCTTATTCTAGAGACTGCTGAAGGCAGATTCAGGTTTGAGTCCTCAGTTTACACACATTTGGCATTGGGTTGTCTTCTGGATCAAGGAACACTCCTTGTGTTTCTTCTGGCTCATTGCTTAGTTTTTGCATTATCATTCTTAAGGTGTGGTTAATTTTGGCATTAGATGCTCAGTTGGCTGCAAGCTCTTGTTTGAGCTGAAGGAGGTGCTCATCAACATCCATCTCAGTTTGGGAACTTGGCTGTGCATGCATTGCTGATGTCTTTGCAGTTATAGAGGAGGGGGAGTCTGGTGTTATGTAAGCAAATGAGGCAAGGCTGTCTGAGTCACTCTCAGTCAGACTAAAGCTGCCTATCATCATACTGCAACACAACTCCCAGTTCTTATTGGGAGAAGTTTTCCTAATACAAGGGCAATTTCTGCAGCACTCACTGAAGTTACCAAGGTCACATGGTCAAGGCTAGTAAGGGGGAAATCCTAAGTATATTAGACTTGTGTATGGAAGTGGAATCTCACCTAGCAAGGGGGAAATCCTAAGAGGAAAACTTAGGGTCCCTTGCTAGTGAGGTATGCAACCTATACACCTGCTGTCTGCTTTCTGCTTCTTCAGCATACCATACCCCTTGATTGGGCCTGGAGGTATGATGACCCTACAATCCATATCCAGCATTGCGGTGCTTGGGCCAATGCTTCAGCCTCTCAGTTCAGTATGTCTCATGTCTAGACTAAGACATTGCAGCAGCACTTATCATCTGAACATGGAGTTTGATTTGATAATGCTTGGTATGGATGGATCAGCTTGGTATCAGTTCAGGATTTGAAATGGGAGATCCCCTGACAGTTCAGGCCATTCCTGAATGACTTTGACCTTGTCATCAGCCATGGTAAGGCCATTGGGTGAGAGGATATATCTGAGGTATTTGATGGTATTGACATAGAAGAAGCACTTGTCTGCACATGCATACAGGTGGTTCAACTGGAGTTGCTGGAGTATGTCTCAAATGTGTCCTCTATGTTAGTCCAGGTCATCAGAGTATATGAGGATGTCATCCAAGTAAATGAGGACTGAAATGTTGAGTAGGTCAGAGAAAACATCATTCATGAAGCATTGAAACACTGTGGGGGAGTGGGGGAGTTGGTGAGTCCAAAGGGCATCATGCACCACTCAAATGATCTATATCTGGTTCTGAAGGCTATTTTCCATTTGTCACCTTCATGGATTTGAATGAGGTGATATGTGTGTTAGAGATCAATTTTGGTGAATATCCAAGCCTTGTGAGGACTATCAAGGAGGTCCATTACTCTGGGGAGTAGATAGTGATAATTTTGTTGAGCCCTTGAAAATTGATGCAGAGTCAAAGAGAGCTGTCCTTTTTATGGGCAAATAAGACCAGAGCTCCTCCAGGAGACCTGGAAGGGTGGATGAAACCCCTGGAGACATGTTCATCTAGAAAATCTCAAAATGTATTTAGTTCACTCTGAGAGAGAGAATAGATTGGACTGAAGGGAGGAGATTTTCCATCCTCAAGTTCAATCTTGAGGTTGTATGGCCTGTGTGAAGCCACTGTATTGGCTTTGGCCTTACTGAATATATCTGTGAAATTGTAGTATTCATCCAGGATACCAGTCATGTTGACTGGAGCATCATTTGAGTCTAACTTGTTGGATGCTGAGATCAGTAATTGGAAGGTTTGTGTACTATCCATTTTGGAAATACAGGCAAATGCTGCTGCTGCATTCACCAAAGCAATTTTGGGTGCAATGAGCAGAGTCAGAGTCAGAGGGTTGGATGAGTGCAGAACTGATGTTGCACTTAGGTGGCACCATAGACTCAGCTAGAGATGGAGAACTGAATGTAATACTGCTCAAGGCCCAGTCAATCACCATATTGTAGTAGGTGAGCCAGTTGTGTCCAAGGACTGCAGAACAGCTGGAGTATAGCAGAGTTACAAAAGATGTAATGGAGTGTTCCTCCCCTTTAGGGAAGTGAACTGGAAGGTTGATAGCCTTGCAGATGACCAAGTTGGTTGATCTGTCAAACAAGTGGAGTGGAATAGGGTTGATGTTGTAGGTATGGAGTTGGTGATTAGATGTAAAAATGGAATCTAGGAAGCAGTGAGTTGATCCTGAGTCAATAAGTGTACTGATATGTTTGTTAGGAATTAATTCAGAGTTGAGCTGTATAGTCAAGGAGTTTGGACTGGAAAGAGCAGATGTGTTGAGACATAATTTGCACCATGGGGATTAATGCAGCCCTCAGTTGGTGCTGGATTCAGAGGGCTGCTTAGGTGTTTTTTGAATCTGAGGTGGCTTTGGAATCAGAGTTCTTTTTGTCAGACAATTTGCAGTCCATCATGGAAGTGGCTCATCCTTTTTCAGTGGAGGAGGTTGATTCAGGACATTCCTTTGCTATGTGACCTGTTGTACCACAGAAGAGACAGAGGTTCTGCTCAAAGTGGCATTGTTGCTCCTGTTGAGTCAGTTTACCATCTTTGCCTAGTTTTGATGCTAGGTCTGAGGTCTTCTTGGGGGTATTCAAGGCATTGTTGTTGGAGGCAGAGTTGTTGGACTTGTTGCCATTGTTGTTGTTGCTGTTTGATGTCTTCCTGTTGTCATTGGAATTTGTTGATGGCATGGTGGGGGTTTTGCACTTGTCTTGGTGGTAGTCTGAGGTTTTGTTTGAGTTGTTCTCTCAAGCAACTTTGGAGTATTGTTCCCAGTAGTGGGCATCAATAGATTGGGTGAGGGATCAAAGCTCATGTAGTGTGCTGGGTTTACCAACACAAGCTACTTCATCCTTGATTCTTGCTGGAAGTCCATTGTAGAACTGGTGGTGGAGTGCAGCAAGGCAGTTGAACTTGACCAGGTATTTAGTGACTCATTGGTTGTCACACATACGGAGGGTTTTGAGGTCAGCTTCTACTTCACCAATGGGATTGTAGGGTCCAAAGTTGTCTTTCAACTCAGACATAAATTCTGAGTAATTGTCTATCCAGGAGGAGTCAATGTCAGAGGAAAGGGCAGGTTCAAACTAGTCTAACATGGTTTCTTTCAGATAGGACAGCACATAAGTGACTTTTGCACTGTTGGATGAAAAGGTGTCAGGATGGTCATGAAAATTTAGATTACATTGAATCAAAAATGGCTGGAGTTTATGACTGTCAGAGCCATCAAAGGTGTCTGGTTTTCAGACCTTGGTCTGGAGTGATGACTTCTTTGGCAATGACAAATTGTGAGCCAACATGGCAATGGCCTCAGCAAGGTTGGGGACATCATTCAAGTTTGATGATGATGCTCTTGGAGGGTTCAGAACCAGGAAAGGGTTGGATGGAGATTGAGAGGGGTTGTGATCAGAGGGTGTATTGGGGGGTCAGGCATGTCTGGATTTGGCACTTGTGCAGGGTTTTCAGGGATAAGTGGGGTTAGGGGTGAGTGGGTACTATGGAGCATACCTGGGATATTAGGTACATGGTGTACGGATGCTTCTGAAATGGTTCTGAGGGTACCAGCATGTAAGTTGCTTCAAGTGCTACATTTCATCAATGATGAAGAGTGAGAGTTTGAATATACTGTTAAGTCCAGAGTTGAAGATGTCTTGTCTGGAGGTTTTCTGGAGTGGTCAAGCTGTTGAAGTTGAGCTGGAGTATGGAGTTGAAAGGACTTGGCTTCAACTCATGTGTTGCACCCTCTTGCATTGTCTTGTCCTTGTATTTACAGAGTTGTCAGAGCAGAGTTGCAGAGTGAGTTTATGGAGGTAATGAGGAGGATGTGGGAGTAATGCAACTCTTTTCACAGTAGTTGGCAGAAGTTCAGAAGATTACTATAGTTTACACTCCTCAGTGATTGTCAACACCAAGTGTTTGTTATTACACTACCTATAGTTTACACTGTAAGAAAGAAAATATTAAGAAAATGGACATTATGGTGCTATTATACAATGGTTTGCTCACCTCCTCAGTGATTGTCAACACTGAGGAGAGAGGGCATATGTGGGTGGTGTCTCACCCACATATATGCATAAACTGGCCCTTTAGTGCCAGTCAAGTGCCCATATAGTAAGCAAGGGCACCGAGCAACTGCCTGGGCAGTTCCTGCCAAATTGTGGGGCCACGCCCATAATCTCAAGGTGGAGGCAAAATGAGTGCCACACCTGGTAGTATACAGCAAAATAAAGTGAGAACTCATGAACGAGTGAAAGGAAAAATACAAGAAAATTCTCAAAAATACTATAGCATGTAATGAACTGTTCTCGATGGTTTTTGGAGTAAAAATGTTAGGTATATTAAGTTTGACTCTCTCAGAGGTGGTATAGTGCATATTTGCACCCTACACACCCCCTCAAGCTTAATATATGCTGAGTTTTTTGGTGAGGGTCTTGACCTTGGGTCCAGGAAGACATTTTGTGAGAATATCTGCCAACATCTGGTCTGTTGGCAGGTAATCAATTTGGATTTTGTTCAGTTCAATACTGTCACGGATGAAATAAAGTCAAATGTCGAAGTGTTTCATTTGTGAATGTTGCTGGTTCCCATAGGCTATTGCTATAGTTGATTGGATATCAGAATATAACTTTATGGGTAATTTTATAGGCTGGAAAACTTTGGTAATGGGTTGTTTCAGCCAGATTGCTTCTTTTGTTGCATGTGTCAATGGAATGAATTTGGCTTTGGTTGATGATAGTGCAACAATTGTCTGCTTTTGACAACTCCAGGAGATGCTTCCTGAATCGATTTGAAATACATAGGCTGATATAAAATGCCTATGATCTTGCAAAGCCCAGTCAGCATCAGCATATCCAACTAGTCCTTCTCTGTTCCCTCCTAGGATTAGTTTCTTGTTCTTCGTGCCCTTCAAGTATTTGATTACATGTTTCACTGCATTCCAGTGAATTAATCCTGGATTTTCAAGGAACTGTGATAATAGGGACACTGCAAAAGCAATGTCCAGTCGTGTGGCTACAGTGGCTCACATGAGTGTTGAAGTTTACATTTGATCTTCAAAGCTTTGCAGCATATGGGATTGGTAATCCATGACTCATACTACATATCTAGTCACATGTCACATAAATGAGACGCTTGATGATAGTACACCACCATCAATACATCATCCATGGATTTTTTCCATGTAGGATCATTCAGTGCATTTTTAGTTGTCGTTGGAATTGTCAGGTCATAGCTGAAGTGAATGAATTCATCATGTTCTTCATCCGACAGTTTGGCACTTATTGCAAAATAATCGTTGTGGTTAGTTCCCTTGGAATTTTGATCCACAAATATGTTAGAATCATTGTATAAAGTATTCTCTTGAGTTACGACTGCAAGTGTGGTGAAGTCTTCTTCAATGCCTTCAATAATAGCATGTGCAGTTCCAGAACTGGCTCTTTCACGTTGGAGACATATCCGCTCACTCCTTGGTGGCAATTGTTGTATAGGACTACTCACACTTGTCTGACTCAGCTGTAGATCTTCAAATTCTCTCAAGGGTGTTTGTTCCACTACTTCTTTGATCCAGCTCTCTTCAAGTGTTCAGTCACATGATATCTGTGATGCTGGTATAGCTTGATGTGAAGGGACTCTGGCTTTCTGTGGTGTGGAAACTGTGTGATCATCAGGAGGTAATATGGGAGGAATTTTTTCTCTCTCTCCCAAGTTGAATGTGATATTCCTTTCAACTGTAACTCTCTTGGTGTCCAGCCAGTATATACAGTGGCCATCACTTTGTGTGGAGTGACCAACCCATTTCGCTTTCTTGGCTCTAGGTAGTAGTTTATCATCTTGTTTGATTTTCACATATACATCCTTCCCCCATTCATATGTATCGTGTAAGTTTGGTTTCATGTGGTGAACCATCTTATAAGGTGTCTTATCCAGTAAAGCTCGTGTATGTGTGTGGTTTTTGATGTAATTGGCATGCTGAATAGCATATCCCCACAAACTCTTGGGAAGATTAGATTCTAGAAGCATGGCATGGGTTCTTTCAACCAATGTGTGGTTCAAGTGCTCAGCCACTCCATTTTGCTCCAGAGTGTCATGAACTGTATATCTATGTTTTGTACCTTGTTGATATAGATGTTTATTGAATTCAGCACTAGTGTATTCACCCCCTTGATCTGAGAGTAGAGTTTTGATGTGTACATCCTGCTGGCAAAGCATCATTGCTTCATAGAGCTTGTATTTGGAAAATACCTGATCTTTTGTATGCATCATATACAGGACCGATTCTCTTGAATAGTCATCAGTAAATGATACATAGTATGACTTTTTGTCAATAGTCATATGTCTGGATGGTCCCCATACATCATAAAATATCTTATCTCCAATGTTCTTCGAATGTTCACTTGGTTCTTTTGGGAGAGGTTTGTGAGCTATCTTCAATTTGATACATGCATCACAAGTGATTCTACCTTTGGTATTCATGAGCTCAAGGCCCAATACCATTCCATGGTTCACTAGGTATATCAGGGCCTTTTCTGAGATGTGCCTGAGTTTCCTATGTATCTCAATGGTGGTAAGGCATAGCTGAGTGGTATGATGGTTATTTTCATTGTCCAGACGATAAAGGCCATGTAATTTAGGTGCTTGAAGCAATATTGTGCCTGTCAAACTCCTAATAGTGCATTTCTGGTGCGTAAATTCCATTCAGTTTCCAGCATCATCACACCAGCCTATAGAAACAAGGGTGAAGGCAATTTTCAGAGTATATAGAGTGTCTTTGAGTATTAAATTAACTGCTTTCCCTCTGACTCTAGTAGTTAGCTTGAGTTGCCCATTACCATAAGCTTCGAAGCTGCCTCTATCAGCTGCTCAAATGGTTTTAAGCATTGGGAAGCTGTGATAGTTCTCCAGCATCCTTTGATGAGGTGTCATGTGGGAACTTGCACCCGTATCCAATATGATGGTATCTCCAACTGAGTCTTTAATAGTAGCTGCATAATCGTGATTGATGAATGCAGTCGGCTCCTCTTCATCATCATGAGATGAGCCTCATTCATCAGCTACATTGCCTTTGCCTTTGCCCTTCTCTTTCTTTTTCTTGAATCTGGATTGTTTCTTCTGTCTAGGTCCCTGACCTTCTTTCCCACCACCTTTGGCCCAACAAGTTTCAATTGTGTGACCCAGCTTCTTGCAGTTCGCATATATAGGCACCTTCTTTTCTGATGTGCCTACAGATCCTTGTTCCTCTTGAGTAATAGATAGAGTTTTTCGTCTATCATATTGAGATTTGAGAATTCTAATGATATTATCAGGATCCAAGGGTTTTCCAACCTCCTCAAGGGATGTGATAAGGGCATTCATAACTGCTTCATAGGAAGGTTGCAGTGATGCAAGTAGTATACCCAGGAACTCTCCTTCTGAGATTTGAGCTCCCATGTCATTGAGTCAAGCATAGAGATCTTGAGATTTATCTAGGTGTTCCCTGAGGTCATCATCCTCAGAACATTTCATGTTCCGGAGCTGCCTCTGGATAGTTGTGATGACGATTTTTGGTTTCTTCATCATTTTGGCTACCAAGGCATCCCAGGTTTCCTTAGCTGTTCTCTTCTTCTCTAGCATTAGTGCCAGGGATTCTGACACCAAGACCAGAATCTGGGTCTTAGCAAGTCCTTCTCTGCCCAGATATTTCTCCAGTCTCTCCTCAGCCTTGTCCACTTTAATCTCCTCATCTTCTGTGAGGTTGTGTCCTTTGGCAAATGTGGGAGGATCTGGTGGTCTATCGACAGTACCTTCAATATGTTTGAAAAGGTTTTTTGACTCAAAGTAGGTACAGAGAGTAGCCCACCACAAGGACCAATTTGATCCATCAGTAGCTAGCTTTCCCATACTCAGGGATAATTTGTCTGCTTGCTCCCCGGGGCCCATAACCTATGTGGGAGTAATGCAACTCTTTTCACAGTAGTTGGCAGAAGTTCAGAAGATTACTATAGTTTACACTCCTCAGTGATTGTCAACACTAAGTGTTTGTTATTACACTACCTATAGTTTACACTGTAAGAAAGAAAATATTAAGAAAATGGATATTATGGTGCTATTATACAATGGTTTGCTCACCTCCTCAGTGATTGTCAACACTGAGGAGAGAGGGCATACGCGGGTGGTGTCTCACCCACATAAATGCATAAACCGGCCCTTTAGCACCAGTCAAGTGCCCATATAGTAAGTGAGGGCACCAAGCGACTGCCTGGGCAGTTCCCGCTGAATTGTGGGGCCATGCCCATAATCTTGAGGTGGAGGCAAAATGAGTGCTGCAGCACCTGGTAGTATACAGCAAAATAAAGTGAGAACTCATGAACGAGTGAAAGGAAAAATACAAGAAAATTCTCAAAAATACTATAACATGTAATGAACTGTTCTTGATGGTTTTTGGAACAAAAACATTAGATATATTAAGTTTGACTCTCTCAGAGGTGGTATAGTGCATATATGCACCCTACAGAGGAGACTAACTCAATATTTGAACTAGAGAACTAGCTACAAATACATGGAGATTTGAATACATTTGTAGTGTGGGATTAATATGGAACAGGGTCATTCAAATGCAGAAGAAATACTATATTAGGATGCAGGGGTGCTAAATGAGAGATGGGGTCATGTGGAACTATGGAACATACTAGAAAATGATATGGGGGATAATAGAAGGGATGATGTGGGGGATAATAGAAGGGATGATGTGGGGGATGATAGAAGGGATGACATGGGGGATGATAGAAGGGATGATGTGGAGGTCCATGTGTGTGATGTGGAGATCTGTGTGTGTGATTGATGTCATGGTAAGGATGACAGGGATGGAGTATGGAGTGTATGGAGGTCATGTGAAAGGTGTGGAGGGTGTCTGAGATGCAGATTGTGATGGAGGGTGTAGTTTGATCTGGAGGGGATGTAGAGGTGGATGATTCAGGGTGCTAAGGTAGATATTTGTCAGGGGGGTGATCTGGGATCTAACAACCCTGTTCCATATTGATCCCATGTTCCAAATGTAGATAAACCTCCTTGTATTTGTAGCTAGTTCTCTAGTTTTGTTAGATCCTAGATTCCCTCTGACATATCTCTGTCCTTAGCGCCCATTTATCATTTATTTCCACACCCCTCTGGATCAATCTCAGCCCTCTGGACAGATCTCTATCCTCCATCATACTCTGCACCACAGACAACCTCCATGTGACCTCTGCAGACTCTGTACTCCACCCCTGTCATCCCCATCACACCATCAATCTGATATATGAACCTCCACGTCACTCCTTCTATTATCTTCCACATCATCTTCTAGTATGTTCCATAGTTCCACATGACACCACCTCTTGTTTAGCATCCCTGCATCCTAGTATAGTAACTCCTCCACATTTGGATGACCCTGCTCCATATTAATCCCATGCTCTGAATGTATTCAAACCTCCATGTATTCATAGCTAGTTACCTAGTTCAAAACTTGATTTAGTCTTGCCTCATTACCTCTGTTCTCACTCCACAACTCCACTTCACATCTCCATAAAATCCAAGGACAAGATGACGCAAGAGGGTGCAACACATAAGTTGAAGCCAAGTCCTTTTGACTCCATACCCCGGCTTGAATCAGCAGTTTGACCACTCCGTACATCCCAGACAAGACATCTCTGACTCCAGACTTAACAAGTTTGAATATTGATTTAGTCTCCTCCTTGCTATCTCCATGAACTCACTCTGTAATCCCACTCTGCAATACCTCTGCAAATACAAGGACAAGATCCTTTTGACTCCATACCAGGTTCAAATTTGACAGTTTGGACCATGTGACCACTCTCAGACAAGATATCCTTGACTCTAAACTTAACAACTCCAATAATTATAAGCTGATTGAGACTAATCTATCTGGTTTAGCAGTAATCCTCAGAGATCAAGCTGAGGGATAACCATCACACTAGTGACAACCCTATACCCTACTCTGGTGCTTATTACATAGTTGGAAGACACAAGGTATGGAAGTATAAATAAGATAAATAAGAAGACACAGGTTAAACCCTAACAGTAGGATAGTACAAAGTGAATCTTTTACATGTGGTCAATGTTCAAGTAGATTGGATCATCTTCAAAGTTCAGGTAGAGCTTGTGCAGGAACATATCAAGTTTCCCAGGTAAGCCATCAAATGGCTCTGGCATAGTAATTTTACCTTTGCTGAAAGAGTAAGTTGTGATGCATGTGTGACTGTCATTTGTTAGGTAAACTGTTGTACTTCATTGTTGACAAGCACAGTAAGGCCAGTATTACTCTGCTACAGACCAGTGAGTATTTACTACAGGAGATTAATGTCCATAGGATAAGGGTAGGTATGTATGATAGTCTTAAGCTAAAATCAGTAACAACACTGCCTGCAAGGTTTTTAGTGAGGAAATAAGAGATTGAGCAATGAAGACCATTAGTGTATTGACTGTTATTGGAAATGACTGGTTTTTAGATGACTCATTTGGTGATGGGGAATATTTGTCTGGAATTGGACAACTATTTTATTTGGGTAGTATCTAATGGGATATGTCTTGTATTCTGGTTATTCTGGTGTAAGCTGCCAGTCCAGTACTTTATTCATCTTACATATAACCCAATACTTAGGTCTCTGTTCTTCCATCTACATCTTTAAGTCTGTTTATATGTTACTATTATCTGATTCAGATATTAACTTAGCTTTAACAGCTTTATATCTCATCAGTCTCAATTATATTCCACTAATTCAAAATACAGAGCCATGGCCATTAAGGACACAATCACCATGTTGAAGCCAACACTTAACTTCTAACTCACTTCATTACTCCGGTCTTCTGTTACTCCAACACCTCCATTTGACCCCAACACTTCTAGCACTCCAAATCCCCTTCAGACACACACCTTAACAGTCCTATAATGTAACCCTATGTTTAATTCAGGCCATCAGTGCGATATGTCTCAATTCACTTTGAGGATATATGAGGACAGGTCAACCAGGCGACATGACACATTGTCAGAAATCTACGTACTTTTGCACCTGTTGTCCGACTTTCATATTTTCGTATATAGGGAGCTTGGTCTCGTCAAGCTGATTGTTAAATATCTTTTCATGCTTTATGGCCTGTTCTGCAAGCCTGGGAATAGGTGCGAGGTCGAAATCCGAGGAAAGATGCCAGAAAAACGTAGAAGAGATACGGATCTGTGGTTGTGATGGATATGCTGCAGTGCGCAAACGCATGGCCTGTATATAAGTTAGCAATAATAAAAGAAAATATACTCTTCCCGTACAGCAAGTGTCGCATCATTGACAACGACCTCATGATATCCAGCTTTGATCAATCCACCAGTAATATGCTCCAGCTGCTTTCCTGCCTGGATATGAGATCAGTCCAAGTAAATATATATTTCTCCAAGCTTCTTTGGAAAGTGAATGGTTATGTGGTAGATTCACATACTTGTACGAGAAGAAGCTTGCCTTCCTTGGGAAATTCAACAGGAATGCGCTTTCCTGTATTTCTCGCCCATATATTAAGGCCTGGATAACGTGATTTACCATGGATGGTCAAAAAATTGAGATCAGAGTGGAACCCAGCAAGCACGGTGTCCTTCACACCATACTTTCGAAGGTCAGATGCTGTTGGAGCAAGAAGATGAGGACTGAAAGGATGATATATCACAAGAATCACGATAATATGAGTGTATCTCACCCATATCTTCCAGCTTCAGTAAATACAGTAGGATCCAAGCCCAAACCAATCGCCGTCATTTGGGCAAGGTCTTCCACCGCTTGCTTCATGCAAGTACCCCACTTCTCTAATGTTGGTTCCCATTTATTCCTGAATGGCTTAGTGTTGGGTATGATATTGGGCGCGTTTATCCCAGGAAAAGCGGTTTTATATGGTGGTGGTGAAGACATTCGCCAAAAGAATCGACACTTAGGATCAGGATTGTGCGCTGATATATCAAGAGGCCTCTCGGAAGGGTCCAGTCGATTGATTATATCGAGACATGGTTCATGTACAGCACACACTGGTTTCTCCGTGTTCTCTAGAGTGACACCCACTTGATAAGCTAGTTCTGGCCGTTCATCCCGTTTAAGTAGTTCATCTGGTTGCGAGAAATACTCCTCAAGGAGATCAAGAAAATCCTGATTGTCCTCTTCTTGGACGCGTGAATCATGTAGAATAAGGGCGCCATATGTGATCAGCGCATTAGCCGCCTATATCACTAGTTTGAGCTATATCATTGCACCTCATTTAAATAACTAACACACCTTCTTGCACTCGTGAATCTTATCATCCCTAGATTTAGAGAATAAGAAGATATCGAGGTCGACGATTGGAAGAGTTGAGAATGAGGACATAGCGGGACAACGTTTGTAACGCTCGGCCCGGCCACTACCGAGGTGCAGTGCCTCACGAATACCCGCAGGTCAGACTCATTAGCTCTGTCTGCCACTCTAAAACACAACGAATTTGTCTTACCAACTTAAAATGATAAAGGTGATTTGAGTCCTTCCCCTATGTGTAAGCCATTCTCACTGTAATGGAACAGATATGGAGTATGAAGAAGAACGAGGAGGCAGCAGCTAAGAAAAAGCCAAAGACGAGTGCAGCACAAATCCGGGTGCAGAAAGGCTTGTATATATGTATTAATGTGGATTGCATTTTGTTTATAACAACTCTTTAGATCTTACGGAGCTCGATCTTCCATCGACCATGAAACTTAATCACCCAGATCCCACCAACCTTCTCAACTTCGAACTTACAATCACACCCGACGAAGGTTCGAAACAATCTCTCAACTCCAGCGTTGTTGTTAATCCTTCAAAAAAGGCATGTACAAGGGTGGCGCGTTCCGATTCTCTTTCGTCATAAATACCAACTATCCCCATGAACCACCAAAGGTGAAGTGCATTCCGAAGGTGTGCTTCTCCCATGTTTCTTTCTATTTCCGTATGTTGCTACCTTTCCTGCAGATATACCACCCGAATGTAGACTTGGAGGGAAATGTCTGTCTGAACATCCTTCGAGAAGACTGGAAACCTGTACTCAATTTAAATTCCGTCATGGTCGGGTTGCAGTATCTTTTCCTCGAACCTAATGCAGATGATCCATTGAACAAAGGCTCGTTTCACACTCACTTCCTATCTTCGACTTTTAAACTAATCTGGCTTTTTCAGAGGCGGCGGAGGACCTACGAAGGAATCGTGAAACATTTACACATAATGTGAAGAATTCGCTACGAGGCGGCGCAGTGAAAGGAGTAGAGTATGATAACGTGGTATGGTAGAGCGCCATTCTGTACTCGGTGAAAATCACTTACATTTGCATCACGAATGAGACTGATTGAAATGTGAAGTCGCCAAAAGTACAAGTCCACGCTTTCTCTTCGGGTAATTCGCTTCACTGAGTGTAAAATACAAGCATACGTACACTCACTTACACAGCAGACTTCGGTAGGGTATAATTTGATAGTGATCTGATATAAATCTTAAACGAATCTTCAACACTTCTATGTATTATAGTACAATACTACACATCGAAATTCAACCTTTTGCATATCATGCTCACTGGCATAATACAACACTTTGATAGTTTTATTTGAGTCTACGGAACATTGTCAAAAATTCAGCAGGACAACTGCTCAGCTGCCACGATAGGTAGTATAAGAGTAGGGACTTATTAAGAGGGGTATATGATAGTGTTCGTTGGACTCTGAAAGATTAAACATAATCTATATAAACGTGCGAGAAAACATTGAGATAAGACAAGGACGAAGAGTTTATATATACCTCAACAATCGGGTAAAAAGAATTACGTTTACTTTTTTCGAAATAGTCCTGTGTCTTGAAGACCAACTTGTAAACACCGACTGCCAAGACACATCCTGGTTCAAGAAGGCTGGAACATCGGCCATCATTATCTGTCAAGCTGTTGCATCATTCCGTTCTAGTGGAGGTGTGACAAACTGGATGACCATTGTCAACTCACCCGCTCGACAAATCATGGAATGAAAAGTTCCCAGGTTGAGGTACTCCTTTCTGAAGGATCACTTGAACATTTGTAGCCGGTTTTCCTAAAGATGTGTCGAGAACTATACGTTTAAAGTAATTTAGTGTGCCTCTGTTGGGGCGAAAAAGAGGTTTTGACCATGGCAAGTTATTGGTGAACGCGACAATAAGGAAGACATTGCTGTTAGAATCGATCAATTCAACCAAGTGACGTTTGTGCAGTCAGACCCGGCGGGACGGCTCTCCCCACCACAACCTACCTTCCCACGATCAAAACTGCACATCGCGGTAGTTTTGGCCTCAAGGGGAAAAAAAAAACCAAGAACACTGTCCTAACAAATATACTAGACATATCCATCCACACGCATACCCGCCTCCTCCTACTTTCATCCCGCCTCTCATGCCCCCATCTCACCCTCATGTTCGCCCCCAGGTCTCCTCGCCCCCAACCAATCCCTAATGCCTGTAGCCGATCGAGCTGCCCGCTCTCTAACACCAGCGACCCAAGACCCTGGCAATCCGGTGTCACTCCTAGCAGCCAAAGGTATCACAGAAGGTAATAAGACTGACATATCTACTCTAATGACCGCACTTGAATCCTTCGGGGACTTCAAACGCAGCACCTCGGGCTAAAATATCAGGGAGGAAGGAGCATTACAACTTCAAGCTATCACAATGCTCCTAAGGGAAGCTACGACTCTTCGTGGTGATCACTGACCCAGCGATGAGTTCCATAATACGATGTGAGATCTCAAGGCCACCATTATATCATCTGGTGCACCATCTCTTATGAAAATGCAACCAAATCTGGCCTCTCCTTACCACCTGCACAGTCTGCCGACAAGCAGAAGTTCTGCACTGAAATGCAAGAAAAACAGATGTTCATCTCACTGAAGAAGATTAACAAGGTAATACAAATTCATACATGCTCCCCTTAGATAGTAATAAGATACTGCAGGGACCTCATTCACCAATACTTCAGAGACCTTGGGATAATATACTCCCTATGTCCTCTCTCTATGCAGAATATGTAGATCAGTGGCAGGTAATATCACACTAACATTTAAATCTATGGAAGAGGTATGTTGTGCTATGGCACATGCAGAGAAATGGGTAAGCTGCATTGACCTCTCTGCTAATATCCTACAGAGGGTATGTGTAGTAGTTGTGCACAATGCCTGTCAGGGGACCACCCATTTTACTACCTGAACTGACAGTTACTGAGCCAAACCATGCATACATGCAATAAGTAAAGCAACTGTCAGGGTTCAGCTTGGAGTTCAGCTTGGAGATCTGTTTGGAGTTCGTTGTCAGTCTGTCATTTCCTGTTTATGTCTTTCCATGCCTTTCCATGCCTTGCATCT